>PVLA01010282.1:0-53421 GCA_004027455.1 Hydrochoerus hydrochaeris
CACATAAAGTGGAAAACACAGAGGAAATGGACAGATTTCTAGAAACATATGAACTGCCAAAGCTCAACCAAGAAGATATAGCAATTTTGAACAACCCAATATCAGCTATTGAAATTGAAAAGGTAATTAAAAATTTATGAACAAAGAAAAGTCCAGGTCCTGATGGATTCACAGCTGAATTCTACAAGAAATTTAGAGAGGATTTGATGCCAGTACTCCTTAAAGTCTTCAATGAAATTGAGAAAAAAGGAATCCTCCCTAAATCATTCCTGGAGGCAAGTATTACTCTGATACCAAAATCAGAGAAAGATGCAACCAAAAAAGAAAACTATAGGCCATTCACTAATGAACATTGATGCAAAGATTCTCAACAAAATACTAGCAAATAGAATGCAGCAAATCATCAAGAAGATTATACATCATGACCAAGTAGGGTTCATTCCAGGAATGCAGGGATGGTTTAACATATGAAAATCAATAAATGCAATACACCACATCAACAGAGCCAAAAACAAAAACCACATGATCATCTCAATAGATGCAGAAAAAGCTTTTGACAAAGTCCAACACATGTTCATGATAAAAGCCCTTCAGAAACTAGGAATACATGGCATCTACCTCAACCTTACAAAGGTCATCTATGACAAACCAACAGCCAACATTATGCTAAATGGACAAAAACTGAAAGCTTTCACTTTAAAATCAGGAACAAGACAAGGATGTACACTCTCACCACTCCTTTTCAAATTAGTTCTGGAAACATTAGCCAAGGCAATCAGACAAGAGAGAAAAATAAATGAAATAAAGATAGGAAAGGAGGAAGTTAAATTATCACAATTTGCAGATGACATGACACTCTATATAGAAGACTGAAAAAACTCCATTAAAAGACCACTAGAGGTAATAAACAAGTTCAGCAGTGTAGCTGGATACAAAGTCAGTGCTCAGAAATCAATAGCATTCCTGTACACAAACAAAAAACCCACTGAGAGAGAAATTATGGAAATATATCCCGTTAAAATAACATCTAAAAAAATGAAATACCTAGGAATCAACCTAACTAAAAGTGTAAAAGAGCTATATGCTGAAAACTACACTATGCTGAAAAAGGAGATTGAAGAGGATATTAGAAAATGGAAAGACATTTCTTGCTCTTGGTTAGGAAGAACCAACATTGTGAAAATGGCTATACTCCCAAAACTGTTATAGAGATTTAACACAATCCCAATAAAAATACCATTGACATACCTCTCAGATCTAGAGAACACATTACTAAAATTCATTTGGAAACAGAAGAAAACAAGAATAGCAAAGGCAATTCTAGGCAACAAAAGCAAGGCAGGAGGCATCTCAATTCCTGACTTGAAACAGTACTATAAAGCCACAGTGATCAAATCAGCTTGGTACTGGCAAAGAAATAGACCTCGGGATCAGTGGAACAGATTAGAAGATGCAAGCACAACTACAAAGACATTCAGCCACCTGATATTTGACAAAGGGGCTAAATATGTCCACTTGAAGAAGGATAGCCTCTTTAATAAATAGTGTTGGAAAAATGGGCTCTCTACATGCTGAAGATTGAAACTAGATCCATGCATATCACCAAGCACAAAACAAAAGTCTAAATGGATCAAAGACCTCAATATTAAAACAGAAACACTAAATCTACTGGAAGACATGGTAGGTAGAAGTCTTGGAGACATAGGGGTAGGAAGAGAATTCATGAACCAAACACAAACTGCACGGGAAACACTTCAAAGAATCAACAAATGGGATCTCACATTATTGAAAAGTTTCTGCACTTCAAAGGAAATCACCAACAGAGTGAAAAGAAAACCAACAGAGTGGGCAAAAATTTTAACCAGCAACCCCTCAGACAAAGGACTTGTGTCCAGAATATATAAAGAATTGAAAAACAACTAGCCCCCTAAATTCAAAGACCCTCTCCAAAAATGGGCATCTGAGATGAACACACAGTTCTGAGAGAAAGATATACAAATGCCAAATAAATACATGCAGAAATGTTCACCATCACTGGTCATTAGAGAAATGCAAGTTAAAACAGCATTGAGATTCCACCTTACTCTGGAAAGAATAGCTGCCATCAAGAAATCAACTGATAACACATATTGGTTAGGCTGCATGGAAAAAGGAACACTACTCCACTGTTGGTGGGAATTTAGACTGGTGCAACCATTATGAAAATCCGTATGGAGAATTCTCAGAAGACTAGATTGGAAGTCCCATTCAATCCAGCTATCCCCCTCCTCGGTATTTTCCCCAAAGAACTGAAAATTTCATATCACAGTGATATATGTGCACCCATGTTCATAGCTGCACAATTTGTGATAGCTAAATCTTGGAAACAACCAAGATGCCCATCAACTGCAGAGTGAATGGAAAAGATGTGGAATTTTTATGCAATGGAATATTACTCAGCTATAAAAAATGATGATCTTGAGGCCTTTATAGGCAAATGGAGACAACTTGGGACTATCTTCATTAGTGAAATTAATGAGAATCATATTTACAAATATCACATTGTGTCTCTATTGTAAGAAGTAAATAAGAACTAGAAGTGTAATAAAACCAAAATGTGTAATTGCTATTGCAAAAAAGAGAGGAAAAGAAAGTGCTCTAAGGGATATAACTGCATATATGTTTGAGTGTGTAAAATAGATGACCATATTGCTGAATCTTTGTTGGATCTTTGAGCAGTACTGTTTGTAGTCTGACTGTTTGAATATTTGCTATGTACCCTTTAACTTTGTAACTTGAGCAACTACCTCCAGGATGACAGTACGTAATTTATAAATTACTGATTTCTTAGTGGGGCTTTTTCTCATTCCTCTTTTTCTTTCTTTCTTTTAGAATTCTGTATTTTGCTAGCCTTTTTTCTGTTTTTTTCTTCTCTTTAAATAATATTTTAAAAATGTATAATTGCTATTGTTAAAGAAAGAGGAAATAGGAAGCACTATAAAAGATATAGCTGCATGTAGGTTTAGATGTGTGGGATTAATGACCATATTTCTAGGTTCTTGTGGGATTGTTGAACAGATCTGTTTGCACTCTCACTGCTTTAGTGTCCACTTTGTGTGCCTTAATTCTGTAACTTGAATAACTATTTCTAAAAGAACAATATGTGATGTGTCAACTAGTGAGTTCTTACTATTTATCTTCTTTTGTTGAAATTCTGCAATATTTTTGTACCTTTTTCCTTTTTTTTCTTTAAATAAAAAAAATTTTAAAAAAACATCATGACAGTAGATTTGCCAATTTTTTAAATAAAACTAATAGCATAGGTGTTAGAGGAAGGAAATAGATAATTTGAACTGCATTGATTTTTTAAAGATATGCATACCAAAATTCTATCACCCAAGGTAAAAGGCAACTCATGGAATTGCAGGAAAGATGTGAGTCATGTGTATAATAGATTTTGATATACTGGAGTATAAATTAAAATAAAAATTAATATAGACACCTGTTTAAAAACAGACTAAAGTCATACATTAGCATTTCTTTTTTTTTTATGGATACCAGGGATCAAACTCATGACAATGCCCTTGCAAGGCAGGCACTTATGCCACTGAGCTTGAATCCCCAGCCCCACATTAACATTTCTGTAAAGAAAATTTATCATTGGGCAAGAACCATAATCTCTAAAGAAAATCATGATGAGATATGTCCTACATGTATTAAATTGAGAAATGCTCATTAAAAGAAAAAAATTGAATGCTGGTGAGGAATAAACAAATTGCACCTTTGTACTTTGTTGGAACTAAAAATGGTGTAGACATGGTAGAGAGTGGTGTTCACTTACTGACACACAGAGCTGATTGAATCACCTGATGATGTAGCCATTCCACTATTGTTGTGCAGTGTGACTGTCCTAGTTCCTTGATTTAAGAGGGACACACAGAAGCAGAAGTGAAAACAAAGATTTATTTATCAGGATATGTACCTCAGGGTGGGAGCAGGACCATGAGAATAGGTCATGGCCCAGACTAATCACTTTTAGATGTCCTCAATATAGTAATACCTTTCTTCAGCTTCCCTGTTCACAAACAATTCAGTTCACTGACATAAGCATTCAGCACCATTTTGCTTCCATTTGGGAACACTTCATTGGGAGAGACACCCAACCACGCTCATTTTCCCCACTTTGACACGTGGTTGTGGTTTCATCTGGTCAAGATCATGGTCACAAGTGGACCTGTGCACAGTTGCTGTGAAAGTATTTGTTGCTTAATAGTACATAGAGTAATGTGCAGTTAATTCAACCCTGCACAGTTCCAGAGAAAGTGAAGAGCAACAATTATGGTAAAAAGAAAGTGCAGAGTGGTAAGGATGGCACCAAGACCATGCAGAACTAGAATCGTAACAAGAAAGTTATGAAGAAAATAATCACAGAATTGAAGAAGGAAATTGTACTAAATCGTGAGTGTGGCACTCCTGTGATAGCATAACATTGTGATCTGTGAAAAAGTCAGGAAATTGCAGTGATTCACTACAAGAAAGCCTCTCTACAATTGCAACAAATGATGAATTTAAGAATGGAGAGGGTGGTTTGATAAATTATCATAGAAATTCTCATCTGCAGTGTTATAAAATATGTGAGTCTTCCATTTCTGAAAAGCCTGCCACAGAAGCTTACAATAAAGAAATCAAGTATTCATAAAGGCAGAAAGATATATCATTCAGCAAGTGTTCAACTGTGATGAAACAAGGCAATTCTAGAAGATGCCAAGGAGAGCTGATTTTTCAAAAGCAACCTTCTTCCCAATAAATAAAATAAAATGTTGAAGCATTTTAAAACATCCATCTACAGTGAAGGAATAAATACAACATTTTATATATAATACCAAAAATATATTAGAATTCTTTTTTTACCATAATGCCTCTTGTTATCTTCAAGAGAATTGCCTGTATCATCAGGCATAATAAAATTGAACAAAACAGTACAGAACATAACCAATAAAAGCAAAACATGTAGCCATTATTGGAACTCAAAAGTAGATAATAGTCAAACCAGAATGAATATCATAGTGAATCATATTGTCTTCAAAGTAGTTGCCTATACCCTCAGATTTGATACAATAAAAAAAACAGATTTGAATAAAATCAGTCAAAACAAGACAATGAAAGCAATGCAGGGCTTCAAATTAAGATAATAGGAAATCAAAAGTGGTTACTATAATATAACCTGCTATCTTTGAAATAGCTGTCCATACCACCAAACCTAATATAAGTAGACAAACTGGAACAGAATATAACCAAACTAAACAGAGCAGTCATAACAATATGGGTTTCAAGTCATGACAGAATATTAACAATGTCCTCTGCCTTCCCTTTTTAGAAAATATCTCCTCTTTCCTTTTCACAGGGTGCATTGTACATTTTGTATGCCACTAACTCCTTTAGATTTTAAATTAGGGAGGCAATCCACTATTCACATAAGTGATTCTGACACTTTTTACCCCTGAGCATGATCTCAAGTTGTCTCCATTTACCAACAAGTGTCTCAATATTTTCATTCATTATAGCTGAGTAGTTCTCTGTATAAAAGTGTTATGTGTTTCCAACCAATCTTCAGCTGATGGGTATGCTACCCCCACTTTTTTCTGATTCCTGCCACATAGAGCATTGTTTTCTCATCTTTGACTTTCAGTCTATAAAACCTCTTTCAGTTTAATTATATTTTTTATAGAGCATCTTGATGGGACCCTATCTCCTGATCAACTCTGCCTATGTTTCTTTTTGTTGGTGAATCAAAGCCATCCATGTTAGTGATTATGGCCAACCTTCTCTGCCTCATCTCTGCCATGCTATTTGTTTTGCTATTGGTTGTCTACTTTTTTCCTTCATTCCACTGTCTGCCCCATTCAGTGAGCCTCCTCTGATGCTGTTACTTAAACCATGGCCTTTTTTCTCTGTCTCACAAATATCCTTCAGTATTTTTTGTAGGGATGGTTTGGTGGTCATGAAATTCCCCAGTTCCTCCTTGTTATGGAAGCATCTTGTTTCTCTATTAATTTTGAGAGATAGTTTTGCAGGGTACATGAATTGGGATTGGAGGTTATTTTCTTTCAGGACTTGGAATATTTCACTCCATGCTCTTCTTGATTTGATAGTTTGTGTGGAGAAGTCTGTCATAATTCTGATGGGTTTTCCTTTATAGGTGATCTGTTTCTTTTCTCTGACAGCTTTTAATATTCTGTTCTTGTGTTGAATTTCTGGGATCCTGATTATTATATGTTTGAGTGTAGATCTATTTTGGTTATAGCTGGCTGGAGTTCTTTATGACTCATTTATCTGAATTGCATTTCCTTTTCCTATGCTTTGGAAGTTTTCTCTAATTATTTCTGTAAGTAGCCTTTATATTTCATTTGTGTTTACCCCTGCCTCTTCACTCACATTATTTATTCTTAAGTGATAGATCCTCTTGTCATCTTCTAGCCTTTGTATTGTTACTGCCTGGTTCCTTGTTATTTTTAAGAGATCTTTCCTTTCATGATAGCAAGCTTCAAACCTGTCTTCAAGGTTTGATAGTCTATCTTTAGTTTCTTTCAAGCAGTTTTGCTAGCTTTCAGTGGAGTTTTTAATTTCCTGGTAATCTCTTTGAATCTGTTTCATGTATTCTAATATTTTTTATGTTCTTCATTGAAGGTTTCCCTTGTTTTTCCATGCTCCTCTATTCTTCCATCTGTGCCTTCCTTAGAGGTGCTTAGCAATTCTTTTATTATGTTTCTTACATCTTCTTTTAACTGTAGTAGAATTTGTTTTAAGTTCTTTTATAGCTTCACGAAGTTGTTTCTTTATGTCAGCTGCTGTTACTTCAGAAACTGCAGGTGTGAAACTCCCAATCTCTTCTGTGTTTACATCTCCTTGACCAGTACTGCTTGGGTTGGAGGCCAGAGACTGCATTTTGCTTCTCCCTCTTGCCATGTTCCTGGCTTCTTCCAGACAAGTTGGTAGTGGGGTCCCCAGCACTTTGTGTGTTGGTTATAATTACTCTGAAGCATGCTGGCTAGGAATTTCTGCTGTTTGCTGCTCTCCCCAATCTGCTGGTGAATAATGGAGTATAAGCAGAAGCAGGGCAGGCTGGCACCTCCCTCTCTAGCTGGTTAACCATTAGGAGTCTTCACCAAGTTTGTGTGTCCTGGGTGGGCAGGATTGGATAGGGATAGCTTTAGGGAAACCTCTGTGTTGGCAATTAGACTGAGCACAGGGATGGGAATTTGGGTTTTTTCTTTCTTTTTCTTGATAAGGTTAGCTAGTGGTTTGTCAATTTTGTTTATTCTCTCAAAAACCCAGCTTTTGGATTCATAAATTCTTTGTTTTTTCTTTTTTAGTTTCAATTGCATTAATTTCTGCTCTAATCTTTACAATTGCCTCTCTTCTATGAGCTTTGGGTTTAGCTTGCTCTCATTTTTCTAGAAGCTTGAGATGGAGCATTAGGTTGTTTATTTGTGCTCATTCTGTTTTCTTGATATGACAGTTTATTGCTATTTATTTCCCCCTTAAGACTGCTTTCGCTGCATCCCACAGATTACACTATGTTGTTTCTATATTTTCATTGAATTGTAGGTATTGTTTTATTTCTTCTTTAATTTCATCTGTAGCCCACTGGTTGTTCAAAAGGCTGTTATTTGATTTCTATGTATTTATGTAGGTTTTACAATTTCTTTTGCCATTAATTTCCAATTTCAGTGCTCTATGGGCAGATATTATGCATGGGATGATTTCAATACCTTTGCATTTACTTAAGAATGTTTTATGGGATAATATATGGTTTATTTTGGAGAATGTCCCATGTGTTGCTGGTAAGAATGTGTATTCTGCTGTGGTTGGGTGGAACACTCTGTAAACGTCTACTAAGTCCAATTGCTTACTGATATGATTCATTTTGGTTATTTCTTTTCTGACTTTTTGTCTAGTTTATCTATCTCTTTGTGACAATGGGCTGTTAAGATCCACTGTTATAATTGTTTTCTGGTATATTTGGTTTTTCATGTCCAAATTGTTGTTATTTCTGTCTTTACATGGGAAAGTATTGTCATATATAATTGGGTGTTCCTGTATTTGGTGCATATATATTTATAATTGTTAGTTCTTCCTCTTGAATATTTCCACTAATGGGTATGTAGTGACCTTCTTTATTTCTTTTATTCATTTTAGGTTTGAAGTTCACATTGTTGGAAAATAGAATAGTTACCCCTGCTTTTTTCTGGGTGCCTATTGCATGGAACACTATTTTCCATCCTTTGACTTTTAATGTATGAATTTCCTTTTGGGTCAGATGTGTTTCTTGCATACAGCATACTGTAGGATCATGTTTCTTGATCCATTCTGTCAATCTATTTCTTTTGAAAGGTTAATTGAGGCAATTTATATTTATGGGTATCACTGATATGTACTGGCTCAATGTTGCCATGTTATGTTCCAGTTATTTGCTTTCTGCTTTTTCCATTGTTTAATTGCTTGTCCTACCTGGTGGTTTTTTCTGTTTTTGTTCTGGGGATTATGGTCATTTTTACCTCTGTCTAGTATGTCTTTCAGTACTCTTTATATGGTTGGTTTGGTGGATGTGGGTTTCTTCAGTTGTTCTTTGTCATGGAAGTATCTTGTTTCTCTATTAAATTTGAATGAAAGTTTTGCTGGTTACAGCAGTCTGAGCTAAAAGTTGTTTTCTTTCAGGGCTTGAAATACCTCACTGCAAGCTCTTCTTGACTTTAGGGTTTGTGCTGAAAAGTCTTCTGTGATTCTAATGGCCTTTCCTTAATAGGTGAGTTGTGTCTTTTCTCTAACAACTTTTAGTATTCTGTTTTTATGCTGTATATCTGAGATCTTAATTATTATGTGTCTGGGTATGGATTTATGTTGATTATGACTATTTGGCATGCTATATGCCTCACTTATCTGCATATCAGATTATTTCCCCATGTTTGTGAAATTTTCTTCTATTAGTTCTGTGAATACTTCATGTATATCATTTTCATTGCCTCCTGCATCTTTACTAATGCCCGTTAATCTTATATTGTTGCTCTTGCATCATCATGAAGCTTCTGGTTTGTCATTCCATGCAGTTTTGTTTTTTTTTAAAGTTCTGTCCTTTCCTGATCACTAATTTTGATCCTGTCCTCAAAGTCTAAAATCCTATCCTCAGCTTCATTTAGGTGGTTTTGCATGTTTTCAATAGAATTTTTTGCTAGTTGGTGTCTCTTTGAGTTTGTTTCATTAATTTTGCTTGTTTTCTATATTGTTCATTTAAGGATTCAACCAGTTTCCCATGCTCCTATTCTTTTTTCTCTATTTCTTCTTTAGCTGCATTCAACAACTCCTTTACTAAGATTGTTATTTCTGTCTTTACATGGGAGAGTACTTCTAATTTGATTTCATCTATAGCCTGATGTTTTTTTTTTTTTCATTCACTATCCTGTCAGAGATTCTTGGTGTGTTTACTTTTGGGCTTCTCTATTTCAATATGTCATGCAGGTGGACTAGATGTTTGAGATTTCATTTTGCTTTTTTATTTTGCCATTTTCACTCTGCCTGATGTTTCCTGTATGTAGGAGGGAGTCATCCACACTCTTTTCAGACTCACCAAGGTCTTACAGTTAATTGGAGGGGGCTTTACTACTGGCCCTATTTATTCATTGTACACCTCTATTTTAGGGGCATACTCACCACACTGACATAGTTAGTCCACTGTAGTCCAAGGTTTGCCACCTGGGAGTGAAGCTCCAAATTTTTTCTATGTGCTGTGTTTCCACCAGAGCATGTTGTCAGGGTCAAAGCCTCGATTTTGGGTCTTGCTTGCTCTTTGGAGTTCACTGGGTGTGGCCCAGTTAGACCACATCCCTCTGTACACCTTGTGGTGGTCTCAAACCCAGTGTATGGTCTTACTGCCTGGGAGCTGGCTCAGAGTCCCCTTCCATGCAGTGGGATTCCACCAGAGCACGAGGTCAGGCCCCAAGCTCTTACTGGAGGCTGCACCTCTCCACAGGTTTCGAGTCTGCATGCACAGTGGTTAGAGGCCGAGGCTTCATGATCTGCACCTCTCTGAGATGAGGCTGGAGGTACGTGATTCCAATTCAGTCTCTGGCCAGGGAGGGAGCTCTTTAGGGCCTGGACTCACCATAGTGGTCCTGCCCTGGGGAAGGAATATTAGCAAAGCCAAGCACTGAGCATTGATAGAGCTGAGGACTCTGAGAACAGGGTCGAGGAAGCTCTAACCCTGGGGTGGGTAATGGCTAGGGACTGAGGGAAGGAGCCGTGCTGGTGGAGCCAATGGGCGGGGAAGTCTAAGTTTTTCTTTCCTTTTTTATTCTCTCTGTGGGCTTCAATTCTCACTTTAGTTTCTTCCTGGGTTGAGGGGACCCATTTCTTTTTTTCTGGTCTTCTCCAGAATGCTACATCCCAGCATCTGGGCTGTTTCCCTCAGAGACGCTGTTTACTCTGCTTACTGTCCCACCATCTTTGGAACTCTTTAATATATTAGACTTCTGAGAAGCAATATATGAGAAAGTTTCTACAAGTGAGGTTCACTTGAATTTAAGTGTCTTATGGACTTTATACTTTCCTTAGATAACATTTCTTTGGACATCAGTGACAAAATATTACAATCAGCATAAGTAATGGAATATAACACAATACGCCATGTGTGGATTCATATGGTGTGGTGGATCGATAACTGGTGCTCAACTGGTAACATTAGCTGCAATGAATAAGAGTGGTGCTGAGCACTGATGGTCCAGCTGAGGATCACTGCCAACAGAAAAGGCAGAACTAGATAAGACATAGTGCTGTTCATTCTTGATGTTACTGTTTGGTGCTACTGGTTCTCCTGGCTGTGGGTTCTCCTGGAGGAGCTTGCTGAGATTGTTTCATGATATGAACTTGGTTGTTCTCATCGTCAGAAAAGCCTGGGACCTTGCTGGTGAGAGTGACTATGGTTCACTTTGTGGGGCTCTGATCCTTACCTTGAGCATCTCTTTCTGGATCTACAGAGGAAGATGGTGTACTGTTAACCTGCAAGAGAAGCTTGTCACACTGGCTTCCTGATAAGAACTTGTCTTTTCTCACTGTCAGATGAGGTCAGGGAAGAAAAATGTCCTACAATTTTGGATGACTTTGATTGGTAAATTACCTAAGTGATTTTCCTCTGATGTCCTCGGGAAGACAGAATTCTAATGTCCTATGCATTAGCTGAGAGAACTGGTGACATCCATAGCAATTAATTTGTTGCAATAGCCAGGAGGACTAGAGGAGGACCTGATGCTCCTAGGTATGTCTGTGTGTCTAGACCTCCCTTGCTTATTTTAAAATTGGAAGAAAGGGATAAAAATTAAAAATATTTTAGAACATTGATAAATATGAAATTGAGTAGCCTCTAATCATTTCTGGATGTTAATTGTAGTTGTGTCAATGAAGGGAGAAGCTTTTAAGCTGCTAAATGAATAGGTGTGCACTGCACCCCTGGTGAATTAGGAAAGATTACATTCTGAATCAAACGTTTCTAACTAACACCAAGCAGTACATTTAGCAGCCCAGTGAGACTCTCATTCTTGTGTTTGCTGAGACATTTCACCTGCAGTTTAGCATCTTTAGCCTCATTTCACAAAACCACAAAGCTCATTGCTATTTTTTCAAAATATTTTTCAGTGACTTCTTGATAGAGGTATTTTTTGGTTATCTGTACCTGCTGCATCTACAAAATATGTTAGCTAATGTAACAGCTCCATCCTCACACTTACACTACACTTTCTAACTAGATAATCTAAAGCAGGAAAGAAGTCAGAATGCTTTTTCCTCCTGATAAAGCAACATACTTCATTTTACTACATTTTTATTTATTCTAAATTGTTTTTCATGGCAAGCAGTGCACCATTTTCTCTAGTAAATATCATAAAATGGAGAACTATGCACGATTATCAGTAGCATTTTGGTGAACTCAAATTTAAACAGAATCAAGTCAAGTTAATATGACAAGAAAAGCTGAACTAGAGGCTTTTTGTGAATGAGTCATCATTGATACCTATTTCTATGGAGAGGTGGCAGGACTTAGAAATTATCCAATATGAGGAACTTCACAGAGTTCTTGCTGAGGGGATTCTCTGATAACCGGATACTGCAGAAGGTCTGTGCCATGCTCCTCTCCCTGATTTACCTGGCAGCCCTGACAGAACCTCCTCTTCACCAACACTAACCGCATCTCCAGTCTCCCCTGTCCTTCTTCCTGAGGAACTTGTCCTTCATAGATATCTGCTTCATCTCTGTCACTGTCCCTAACTCCATCATGAACTCTCTGAGTTGCAAATCTATTTTATCTCCTTCCTGGGCTGTGTCTTTCAGGTCTTCCTTCTGTCTGTCTTTGGAGGCACAGAGTTCATGCTCCTCCTAGTGATGTCCTATGACCACTATGCTTCCATCTGCCACCTGCTGCACTATGAGGCTGCCATGCACAGGGACAGCGGTGTGCAAATGGTCACGGCCTCCTGGCTGGGTGGGGACATCTATGGAGCCCTTTGCACTGCAGGTACATTCTCTGTCCATCTCTGTGAGGCCAGCAGGGTGCCTCAGTTCTTCTGTGGGGCCCCCTCACTTCTAAAAATTGCCTGTCCTGGAGAGTCTGCTCTTGAATATGGGTTGTTCATTGCTAGTTGTGGGCTTATTTTGGGGGGGTTTATTGTAATGCATGTGTCTTACGTCCACATTTTTTTCTACTGTTCTGAAAATCCCAACTTCAAAGGGAAGAGTGAAATCTCTTTCCACCCGCCTGCCTCACATTGCTGTGGTGATATTGTTCATATTTTCTGGGTTTGTTACATATTTAACTGAAAATGTTGGAACTTCATCCTCGATGAAAGCACTGACATCGGTGTTTTACACAGTGTTACTCCCACTGTGAACCCCATCATCTATAGCCTGTGAAACCAGGAGCTGCAGGTGACCTTGGGGGCTGTGATAGCTGGGAGAATGTCTGGGATTTCCATTTTAATTAATATGTAAGGTTTAATTAGGTTAATGATGTGGATGATGACAAATATCATTCTGTTACCTTTTATTATCTACAAAATTCTATAATTTTGTATATAACAAAATATAAGGTCAAAATTTAATCTTCCCTGTTGGGAAGTTTCCATTTATTGGCTGTCTTTTCACTGTTGATTTTTTGTCATGAGAATTTACATCAAATTCTGGATGATATATGTTTCCCAATATCATTTTAAAATACACTGTGAATTTACAATATTTTTAAGGTGGTTACCAAAAACCACAGATTTCATTCTCACTCTGGGAAATGCTCTTCATACTGAAAGTTTCTGTAGTTACAGGATCATTGCCTAGGTTCTATTGCTGTAGTTGCAAGGCTTTTTTGTCCAGGTTAATGACCTACTTATCTGTGGACTTTGGAGCAGAGTCATTAGAGGCCTCAGAACTGTATTGTCCAGCAATGGTAGTGATGTTTCTCAGGCTCATGTTCACGTTTTCAGAGATCTTAGCTGCAAGGTTTTCCTCCCATGGGAAAGACAAAGCCACAGTACTAAAACCCTTCTTGACCTGTCTTTGTATTCCTTTTCATTTTGTCTTTTCTCCATTGCTTCCATATTCCTCTTTAATTTTGTTTTTTGTATCAAATACTCTTTCTTTTATTATTTTTATTTATGTCTCTTTTTTGCTTTCTCTTTATTTCCAAAATGCACTTTTTCTGTTCTTTGCATCCCTTCTTTCACAGCCCTCTTCATTTCCAGTGTGACTCTAAAGCCTGGCCCACACAGAGTCCCCTGCTGCCTACCACACAGTGCATCAGCCTTGGCTTCCTGTGCACCTGGGTGCACACAGAGCCAGTGTGAACCTGGGTGTCTGAAGGCTGTGTATGGCTGTGTGACTTAGCTTCAGTTCAGGGAATTGACCAGGAGACATTTGTCATTTTGTGTCACCACCTTTCCCTGTATTTTCCCCTGCCCACACCTGTAACCATGGTGCAATAACTTAGAAACTCAGTGTATCTGTTGAGTGTTTGCTAAGGTGGGGGGAATCTCTCAGGATAACAAAGACAATGACTGTTCTTTTCTAGGCATTGGTCGTGATTTCATATCTTTATGTAACCTTTACAGATAGGTCATTATAATGACACACAACACTAATATCAAAATACAAACATAATAATTTAACTGCATTATATTTTAATTGTCAGATGCACACATGGATACATATGGGTATACATGGATATGTATATATTTAAATATCTCATCAGAAAATTACTGATAGATTTATTTAACAGTCAGTGGATAATATTGTAGTTTAATGGACTGCCACATTTCCATAACTTTTCATACTGTAAAATTCTATCATTTCTAGGTTATTGCTAGTTGAAAAAGATACAGAACTATTTTCAGTGAGTGAAATTTTATTCTTATTTCCATTCTGATGACTGATAAATGAATGAGACTACTGTTTCACTGTTTTATAATTACATTTCTAAATCATAATTTTTAAATCTTTCATACATGAAATTTAGTGACAAATCATAGTACTCTCATTACTGAATTCAAATATTTTCTAGCTTTATAGTTAACCTGTTTTTATAATTTAATTCATAAATTATTCAGGTTTTTTCTTCATCTTTTCTTTGTATGTTAGGGTAATTTTTCATAAATTCATAAGAAGGATCTATTAAAGATAAATATTTTATTCATTATACTTGGAAAATATTCACTTTTATTTGACAATTATATTTTTATAATAGCTACATTGAAAGAAAACAATGTTAATCTTAAGAATGCAAAAATATCTTGGTATGGTTTTCTATTTCTGTAGGTAAATATCTTTGTATAATTAAAAATCTACCATAAATCAATTTTCAGCATTCACAACTACATTCCTTTGAATTTTATATTGACATTTGTAATTCATAGTACACCTAGATTGGCAGAAATTTAGAAATAGTTTAAAATTTTGTTACCTAGGAATTTAGCTAATGACTTTAGATTACATATTCTAGAATAATTTGAAATTTTGGCATTTTTGAAACAATGGTTCCCCTTAGATTTGTTCCTCTGTATTTTTCCCCAAATTAAGGAGGAGGATCCAGGTTTTTAGGGCTGGGCCAGCCACCATTACCTGGACCCAGACTGTCACACCTGACCAAACCAAACCAATTGGCTGCAGATGACCCCTGCTCCAGGCTGGCCCAGAAGACTGCAGTGATTTGGTTCCCCAATAGCAGACTTAACCCCAGCATTAGTCATCAGGGTACTCTCACAGACCAACAGATAGACTATGCTGGCGGTAAAGAGGCATTCAGTGCTAGTCCAGGGCTAAGGGCCGGTCCTATTGGCTGTTACCTACCACTGAATATGCAAGCTTGGCTGAGCTGGGATGGACCCACTGCACATGGCTTCAGGTATTCCCGGGAAGCAGCATCTCCCAGATGACTGCAGCAGTGGTAGTGTGACCCCACAGTTCCAGCAGGTGCACTGACCCATAATGTGCTTCACTGCTCTGCAGTACTGACCCATCCTCCTAAGGCCTAATTGTCATGATTGTACTCATGGTGCTATCACCCAGGTCAGCCCAAGATACAGGATCCAGAGGTACTGAGACCAACCCTCCCCTGTTATTGCACACCTCAGCCTCAGTGCCAAGCTGGGTTGGCAGCCACAGGCTGAGGCTAAGAAGTGGCCTGGGAGGACTCAGGGACAGATGGCACAGAACCGAAATGTGACAGAGCAGGGATTCTCCAGCCCTAGAGGATGAATAGACAATGAACTGCAAGTGATGAGGAAAGCTCATGGGTTTATGAGACAACATCAGAGGAGAAAATGTTCAAGACATGGGAGTGCTAATGGAGAAGAGGAAAAACTCAGGCACAGGCAGACAGTTAAAGAAATAATTGCCAAAAGCTTCCAAATCCGCAGAAGAATATTAATACTCAAATACAGAAAAGTGAGATTCAATCTGAACAAGACTCTTTAGGGCACAGAATCACAAAGTAAGCAGGCACCCCCAAAACAATAAGACAAAGTAAATAAACTAAATGTAGGAAAGTTCCAGGAAGATGAACAGTTGCAAGTTGTGAAAAGAATAGAAAATGTGTGAGCAAAGGAGACTAACACTTCCAGCTCCTTAAATGTGATTAGAGTGAAGGGGGTATCAACATGAAATGAGCTCTGAAATCTTTAAAATATTTTAAGGAAGACTCTTGTTAACTCAAACAAAAATTCTATTACAAAATCATAAAAGTGAATAAATAATTAAAGTATAATTCTATAATTCTAAAGGATGAATTAAAAAAGGAAAAGAAGAAAACAGAAATAAAGCCTTTCCACAAAAACTAATGTATAAATCGCTTACAATAGTGTAGTACCCTTACATAGTAAGAACTACTCTGAAATTGAATTCAACTGCCCCTTAAAGACAAAGCAAAATTGTTCAATAAATTTTTTAAAATAACTAGTTACATGTTACTAAAGACCCACTTTAGTATTTAAAATAACAGACTAAAGTAAAGACATTGAAGTGATATTCCATGGAGATAAAGAAGCAACAGAATTACCAGTATTTACATCAACTAAAATGTGCTTGAAGTTGAGAGCTGTAAAAAGATGAAAATGGGGCATTAGGTATTAAAAATTTGTCAGTTTATGAAGATTTAGTGATTATAAATATATATAAATGAAATATTAACAGACAAATCAGATTGAGAGAGTAATATAAAAAAGCAGATGTCTTAAAATTCCAATAAAATTTAGAAGACTACATGCTCTTCTCAAGCAATAATTCTCCAGGTTAGAGCACATTTAAGGTAAGAAACAAGTGGTGTCTAGGTCAAGAAGTTTGCAACCCAAGAGCAATGTTTCTGTCTTGTCTTACAAACTCACAACAAACTTCTTGTGATGATGAAAAGGTGGAAGCTTTTCTTCTGAGATGAGGAAAAGGTCAATGTCTCAGTCATTTCCCCATCCATAGGACACAGTGCACCTCACAGAACATGAAAGGAGTTTATTTTGACTCATGGTTTTTAGGAATTACAGTTCACATTCAGCCATCTCCAAGACAAGAAGGGCTGAAAGAAAGAAGTGTGTGGGCAGAGAAGAGCTGCTGACCTATAGTCTTCAGGAAGAAAAGAGGAGGTGGGGACAGGAATGTAACCTTCCAGGATCCCCTACAATGATCAGCTGGAACCGGGCCCCACCCCCTGACAGCATAGTCAGCAGCCGCCCTCACCATAGGTGAATCTGCTGATGATTATGGCACCTCCACAACCATTCAGCTTCCTTACATGTGAGAATCTGGGGAACACGTAGGGCAGAAGTTCAACATTCTGTTCCTGGTCGCCGATAGGCTCATGCTCATTGCTTTATGTAAAATACACTTAGTAATTCTAAGAGTTAGCAAAGTTTTATCACTTTCATCATTGCTGAAAAATCCAACTGCAAAGTCTCCTCTAAGGCTCAAAGCAAATTTTAGCATTAAATTCTTTAAAATATAAATCAATCAAACACTTTCAATGCACAATGACACAGGGTAAGTATTTCCATTTCAAAAATAAAAAATAAATAAAATAGGGGACTGAAAAGGAATCAAAGCAAATCAAGAGCCATCATTAAACCTTTCAGTTCCATGCCCACCCTCCTGGGCATGTTTCGGTGTGACATGAGTGCCAAAGGACTGGTGTGGTCACATTCTTATGGCACCACCAGTTGCTGATCTCATGGCTTTTCTCCACTCCCTGCTTTGGTTTTTCTCAGCAGCTGTTCCATATACATGGTAGCTAGAACTTCCTGGAACCTACATTGCATTGTTTAGTTTTACTCTCACAAGTTTGTCCAGTGCCCTCTCATGGTACAGGTCATGGGTTCCCAAGCCTTCCTCTGAAATCTGGGTGGAAGCCTCCATGACACCTTAACTTTGCATTGGGCCTACCTGAAACACCAGTAACTCCAGCAACAGCTCTGCTGCCTTGGATCAGGGCTGTAGATGGCTTTATTGGCTGGATGTCTGAACTGGGGAAATTCTTCCTTCTGTGGCCCAGAATAAGCAGGAAGCTCTGAGGCTTTATTTTCAAATGAAGCTTTATAGATTTGCTCCCTTAAATGTAGGAAGGGAAAGGTCTTGCTGATTCCTGGGATGGTTTCAAGCCTTCTTTTTCACTGTGTCACCTGGCTTGCAGGTCTAAATAGCAGTAGGAAGATAAAATTTTATTTGCCCTTCATCAAGCTTATTCTATTATTTTTTGATCTGTAGGCATAAATAATCAAGTGAGAATATTGATCTTCAAATAATTTAATCTTCACATCATGCAACGTGCTTAGCTTCTTTTTAATGTTATTTGCAGCAGCCATGCACATCTGTGATTCAGCATTTCAGGTACTTACTTTCTGATAAAACTGAAAACATTTACAGGGCCTTTTTTCCCTTATTTTCTATGTAGCTCTGACTAAATTCTCCACACAGGACCCATGCCACAGCCTAAATATTGGGTTACATTGACATTTCTCCACTAGAATAATTAGTCCATCACTTTTAACCTCATTCTTCTGCAATGTCTCAGGATGGACAAAATGCTAATAGAGTCCTTGTTCTTAAATGACCACCTCTGAGTCTGTCCTTATAATTTCCAATACTTAAAATTTGCCAATAAGATTTTACCAACCAGTCTATATTATTCAATATCATTGATAACTCAGAACTTCTCAATCTTTCTAATGAATAAAAACATCTGTTGTGCTACACATTTCCTGAATGCTTTCTTAACCTCCTGGTTCCTCAGGATGTAGAGGAGAAGGTTCACCAGAGGGGTGACCAGACAGTGCAATAGAGAGACCACTTTACTGATGGTGAAGATGTACTTGGATGGAGGGCGGACGTAGGCAAAGATAATGGTATCATAGTAGATGGTGACTACAGCCAGGTGGGAAGCACAGATGGAGAAAGTCTTCTTCCAGTCCTTTTGGGAAGACAGCCTGACCACTGTGGCCACAATATTGCCATAAGAGGACACAGTTAGAAGGAAAGAGCTTAGAATCAAAACTGAGCTAAATGTGTAACTCAGGGCTTCTGCAAAAATGTGTCTGAGCAGGAATGTTTGAAAGTAGGGTCTGAGTCACAGAGGAAATGGTTGATCTTCTGGGGCCACAGAAGTTTAGCTGAGAGATGAGGGTAGGTAGGAGAGGAGCGGTGAATTCCCCAATCCAGGTCCCAGCTGAAAACTTGAGGCAGATATGAACATTCATGAGAAGCAAGTAGTTCAGAGAGTTGCAGATGGCTATGTACCAATCATAGGTATCACCCAGCAGGATGCACTCTGTGGCTCCTGTGGAGAAGAAAAAGTAGAACTGGACAATTCAACCAGGAACAGAGATGGTGATGACTTTGGAGAAGCAAGTAGCCAGCAACTTAGGCACCATGACACTGGTGTACCAGATCTCTTAGAAGGACAGACTCCCTTGGAAGATGTACATGGGTATCTGGAGTGTGGAGTCCGTGAGAACAATGAAGATGATGAGGGTGTTTCCTATGAGGGAGAGCAGGTACAGAGTGAGGAAAGTGACAAAGAGTGTGAACCTCAGGAAGGGGAGAGCCCGAGAAACCCAGGAAAATGAATTCTGTCACTGTGGTTCAACTTGTCCCATCCATACCGCATCTGCTCTGATCTATAAGGTACCAACATCAGTAGATGATGGTAGATTACTAAGGAGTTAAAAATGGAAAATCACTATTCTTTAATTTAAGATAATCAACAACTTCTAACCATACATAACTCCTAGTTTCTGTCAAAAATGTAATTTATATTTGTCTAAACACTTTATGTGAATTAGCTCTCTTGGTTTTCAAAGAATTCTCCAATATAAATATTGTAATAATCTCAATGTAACAAATGAGTAAACTAAATGAGGTAAGTAGTTTCAAATAATCACATAATTGTTAGTTGATGGTTAGGTGCATACCCCAGGACTGTTAGCTACCACAAGAAAGCCCTGATACCCGTGGTAGAGAATTTTCTAAGTCATGAGTCTGAAAATAACTAATGTTAGTCTTGAGGAGGACTATTTATTGTTCCATATAAATATATGTATATATATATATATATATATATATATATATATGCAGGTAAATGTTGCATAATCTTATAAATATTTATGTATATAAACATGTAGATACTAATATTAAACTTTATTCTTATATGTATAAATATACATATCTATAAATGTGCATATATATATATAACATATGTATATACACCTATAAGAATAATTGTTACATAATTTCAGGCATTTGTCATAGTTTTATTAATAAAAAAATTAAACAGTACTTTTTACATTCTATTCCATGTGTCTTAGCTATGCTTCTCATTGCTGATACAAAATACCAGACATCCAAAGTTAAAGGGGAAAAGGTACATTTTAACTTATGGTTTGTAGAGGTTTCAGTCCATAATCAGGGCCAAGGAAGCACTGATACATGGTAGAGAAGTAACAGTTTATGGTTGCAGAGGACAGCAAAATCAACAAGAGAGAAGGAACAAGCCTCTTTCTAACCCTTATACTGTATATAGGTGGCCTGCCCTAGCATGCATGTAGCACTCCCAACTTTAGTCCAAAAATTGGTCCATGAATCACTGACAAACTAAAAGCTCAAGGCTGTGGCTGCTTAAGGCTTTCTGGGGACATCTAGACACAAACTGTAGCAGCATTGTTCAAGTGATTTTGAAATACATAGAATAAATTGCATACTTGAAGAAAACAGCTTTTACAATAGAACTTAAATAATTTGTAAAAATGTATTTTTCTATTTTAATCTACTTAGTTTGGTAAAAAAATATTAACATTTATGTGATTCCTATATGACAAAACATATAAAGTGTCTCAGTGCAAAAACGATACTCCATGGCCTTTTCTCCTTTTATCAAAATAATGAAAATTAATTATTTGAAAAAATCACAACTACAGTATATGAACAGTGTCATCTTTGTGTCACCACCTCTTAAACACGTTACACTTATATAATTCTTTCTCTAGTAGCAAGAGGGTTTTACACTCATCTGTTACATGTTACTTAGAAACAGACTGAAAGGTAGAAAAATAAGTTCTAAGAAAAGGAAAATAATAAACAAATGTCAAATGGAAACTAAACATATTTTATTTCTTTTATGGTTTATTCCTATTAATTATTCACCCCACATATAAAGGAGTATCTGAAGGGTACTATGTGAGGCTGATGATATTGACCCAGCCTAACCAGACATTTATGTAGATATTTGACACACAGAACTCTTACTCTATAGAGTAAAATAGGAGATTTTCCCATTTCACTCATATTTTATAATGTTTTCTGTTTGTTCTCAGAAGTGTATTCTTGGAAGATGAAATTAATTAAGTTCTTTTTAGTGAGTTATGGATTGCAACATACAGAAATCAGCCAGTTCATAAAGAAAAGAAACAACTCACTGCAGTGATACAGGTGTCTTCCCAGCATCTACACTATGGATTAAGACTGAATTATTTTACCTTTTCCGGGATCTTTATTTTTCATGTGGTCATGGTGCAGGGAAAGGGAAGGAGAGAGTTGTTTCAGTCAAGAATCATGATTTCATCAGCCTCTAGACTTGGAGAGCTGCTGTCCATTTGGGAACTTCCACAAGGTTCCCAGAGGACTCCCCGTGGAGGGACAGAATGCTCTCACCTCAGCACAAAGAAGGGAGCATGAGAAGTCTGGGAAATGCCACCGCAGGAGCTGAATGAGCTGTGCAGTGTGTGGCTTCATTACCTGTCACTGCCCTTAATAGTCACTCCTGAAACACTTTCCTCTGGTATTCCAGCAACCAAAATATTGTCAAAAAGTCATACACTTTATAACAATCAGTATAAATTAGATCACTGTTCAAACTTCTTCCTCTAACATATAAAATCTACAAAACAAGAAAAGAATAAAACATTGAATTTACAGCATTTTATAAGAATGAGTAAGATCTTTAATGAGTGCATGAGGAAAACAATGATGCCCAGAATAATAAGACATGAAGTCAGGCATTTCACTAAAGGACACTTACAGGAACCTACACAGTACATGCGATGTCATGAAACACTGTCATCCCACATATCAGAAGAAGCTGGAAATCTCTCTGACTGAGTAAAGGAAGGTCAGACAATCCCACATATAAGTAATGATGAGGGAATTTAGAAAACAAATTAGATATTTTTCAAACTACTCACTAATTATTTAATTTGCAAGTTAATTTTAATTTTATTTTTATTTATTTACTTATTTATTTTTGTTGAGTCATTAGTTTATTTAGTTATTTATAAAGGGCAAAAAATGACAGAAAAATCCAAAACCACTTATATAAATAAACAAAAAACTACAAAATCCAAATGGCAACAGCATTAATGACAATAATCACAAAAAGCCTAGTGTACAGGATATTGAAACAAAGTACAAGAGTTTCACCATGGTTCTTATGCTATATATTGTTTTCTTCCGAATAGTTGTTCAGGTTATGGATTCAGGAATGATTGATCAAACAATATTTGAGCAGTTTCTTTCCCTTTCACTGTATCTATTATATGTATTTGGATTTTATTTACTTTCAGTTTCTAACACCAATGATGAAATATGGAGCTTAAACATTTCACTTATGAGTTGAATCCACTTATCTATTAACAGTCTCTAATTCATCCTGCTTTATAGCTGAGTAGTACTCCATTGTATAAAAACACTACATCTTTTTTATCCATTCCTCAGTTGAGGGGAGTTTGGGTTGTTTCCAAGATCTGCCTATTACAAATTGTGTAGCTAAGCCCATGACTGAACATATATCACTGTGCTATGATCTTTTCAATTCTTCTGGGAAAACACTCAGAGGGGAATAGCTGGGTTGAATGGAACCTCTAATCTTAGTTTTTTGAGGAACCTCCACACTGATTTTACTAATAAAACACTGGATTTAATAGTCTGAAATTCTTGCAACAGTGTAGGAGGGTTCATTTTTCCCTACAGCCTATAGCATTTGTTATTGATTTACTTCTTGATGTCAGCCACTTTTCCTGCAGTGACATGATGGGTTGGCTGGGCTGGGCATGGGGACCCGTGGGGGACATCTCAGGAGGGGAGATGGAGCCCTGAGGAGGATGGGTCACATGGTGATACTGTTATAGAGATAACACTCGTAGATGAATAAGAAAAAACTTAGCAAAAATTATAGCTGGTGATGGATGCTTATGAACTGTGATGGAGAAGAGACAGGAAATGTAATTCTAAGTCATCATGCTTTTTTACTTAAATAATGATCATAACAGTGGTTTTCCTTTAAGCTTGAGAAAATAAAACTGAGTTCAATGTTCTGTGCAATATTTTGCACAATTCAAGCTTCAGGGTAACAATCAGTGATATGGACAGTTGGCTTGAATGAAATTTCAGTTTTTCAGTGTTTCAAAGAACAAAATGAGTAAAATATATTATCCAAAATAGGGATCTAATATCTTAATGTTAGCCAATTGCCACTACACAAAAACCTATAAGGAAACGAAATATTTAGGATTAATTATTAAATGAGAGACCTGCTTAAAAATTAAGGAAAATGGCTGGTGATTTAGCTCAGTGGCATAAGTGCCTGTCTGGCAAGCACAAGGTCGTGAATTTGATCACAGGCACCAAAAAAATTAAGGAAAATTACCTTTTGTACATTGGCATTCCAGTGGTATAAATATGCTTCTAAATTTTTTAATATTTATAATGCTATTTATATGCAAATGTCTTCTTTGTAAGACATATATCCAAGTTATATTTTGTAAATTTTCTCCAACTGTATTTCCTGATTTACAGTAAAAATATTATTATATGTCTTGTAGTCATGGGTTACAAGGAGAAAAATTATATCTAGGATACATCATTAATATACTATTTTATGATGGTCACCTAGAGTCAAATACAGAAATTACAGGACATCTGTCCACACAGTGAGAACCAAGGAATCCAGATGAGGGTCTGGATGCCCCAGCAATGTCCTGCATGAGTCCAGATGATGACCTAGAACCGATGAAAATGCCTCCCATGAATCCAACAGGAATCTCAGATCCCACGATAATGACTCATGCAAGTCTGTTTTATGGATCTGCTCAGAGAAGGCCAATAGGTAAGCAGTGAAAGCTAGAAAGTCTATGCTAGTGGGATGAAGGGTCTGTGCCTGTAGGTTGAGGGTTCTACACTGGAGCCAAGAAGCTATGCTCAAAATAAGGACCAAGGCTTCCTTGAAGTAGCACAGCCATCCTCAAGAACAAGGAGGTCTCCATCAACTCTGATGCTGAGAACAGTTGAGTTAATAGTCAAAAGCCAAAGTGAGAAGCTTCTCCTGGAGGTTGAACCAGAAAGTGATGCTCAACCTAAGGACAAGAGCTTCCCCAAAGTGAACTTCAGCCACTCTCAGTGACAACAAAGTCGTGAGTTCCTCCAGTGATAATGGCCAAATTTATACCAGGAATGCCAACATGACAGTCTTTTCCAGAAGAAGCAACAGCTCCAAACAACAAAAAAGCTTAGGAGAACCCACAATGCTCATTTTTGCTCTCCGGGTCTCCTTTTTATGCTGACAAAAGTCCTCAGGTGGGTCATTCACAGTAAGCTGATTCAGTTCAGCTGGTGCTTAAGTTGACCACCAGTTACCAATCCATTAGAATATGTAAATTGAATTTCTTTGAATTCTTTTCCCTTGGGATTTTTACACAATGAATCAGGTTTGCATTTTTCTTGATGCTGTTACTCTATCATATGAAGATTTCAATGTAATTATTTTCTGAATCTATGTGATAGATTCAATTCATTCCATCTACAAATATGATTGATATTACCAAATACATCTTTTTTTCCAGAGAATTTCACTTACTTTAGGTTTTGAAGTAATATCTAAGAGTTTAAACCTTTGAAAGATGAGATGGAGTTCTGAAAGAAAACTATGGCATAAAAATTAGTGAGACAAGAGTCCTTCATTGTAACTGAAGCAACAGGCACACTCTGACCCATATAAATTACATGAGATCACCCATGGCTGTGCATCTTACAGTATTTACAGTAAAGATTCAGAGCCAAGAAGGATCATGTATATGCTACTGAGTATAACTTAAGGTATAATTAGTTATATTAATACAAGGAGCTAGATTCTTAAAATTTTTCCTTAGTGAGAAAATGACTATTTCAGGTTGAGATTTCTTTAAGAAATAGCTAAGCACCGAGAGGGAAGTTTCCATTATTTGGGGGAATGTTTCCACATAACTTGATATCCTTATGGAAAATTACATGTTGGAAAACTATTTATATGGCATGTGATAAGTTTCACATTTACAAAGGCAAGTTATTTTGCCTGTAGCTACGATGGAGACAATTTTTGCCAGCACAGTTGGGCCAGTGGATTAACACTCAGAGTAGACCCAAAACTCAAGAAAACATCAAGAAAAGGAATATCCATTCAATAAGTTGGCAAATTAACTGTACAGACAGTCATCAAAGCAGAGAAAGTGGTCAACAGTCCAAGAAAATTGCTCAAAACAGTTAACCATGGGGAAATGCAAAACAAACCATAGGGTTTCCATCTCCCAGCAACACACTATAAAAAACACAAGGAGTAATAAATGCTGCAAAAGGTGCATGCAAAAAGAAAACTTACATTTTGGTGAAAATACAAACTGTAACAGCCACTATGGAAATCAGTAGGGAGATTCACAATAAATTAAAATAAAATACTCCTACAATTGGCTCTAGCATTACTTCTCCTCAGTATATTTTTGAAAGAATTCAACTGCATGCTAGAGCAACACATGTGTGCCCAAGTTTACAGCAGTGGGACCAAAGCTAAGCTGTGGAAACAGCCTGGAATTTACTATGACTTCAATAATGCAGTGAGCACATAGAGCTTTCCCTGTCCACGTGGGAGCCAAGTCCCCTCAGCAGCTGGGCATCAGATGATGATTACTCTTTAAAAACTGAAATTTCACTATTCAGATTCAGTTGTAGTGAATTTTACAATAAATAAGTGGGCTTTGGGTTGTACGCTGGGTGCTTGTCTCTAAAGGGTTCACCACCACTGAGAATGGATGCATAAAAATATTGTTATGAACACAGTGGAATAAATCTTGTCATTTTCAAGAAAAGAATGGATCCAAAGAACATCATGTTAGTCAAATAAGTCAAACCCCAGTAAAATAACTCATATTTTCTGTCCTGTGGGAATGTGAAATCAAAAAAGAAAAGGGAGGCGATGGTGCAAAAGAAGAAAAATATTGACAGATATGAGGAAGAGAACAGAGAAGAAGGAGAAGGCTGTACAAATATGGAGGTGAAAGCAATCCAAGAACACACAGGTATCAAGATGTCAAACCACATCCAATTTACCTTGTATATCTAATGGGCACTAGTAAATATTAAAAATCATGAGGAAACACTTCCAAAATAACAATTAACTGGGCATTCTGGAAATATCTAATTACATATTCCAGAGAATCACATCCTGAAGTTTAAGGTAAAGCAAATTTTGATGTTGGAAGTTTGGGCTCTGGGAAACCAAGCAACCAGCTCACCGCCCTGGTAAGTGGCTGTGGCCTGGCAAGCTGTGGCCACCCCAGGGCATGAACCATCAGTGTCTCCTGAGATCTGCATCATGTTAGAACTTAGGTTTCTGGGAAACCAAGCCACTAGCTCACCACCCTGGTAAGCAGCTGTGAGCCTAATTCAAACATCCATCCCCCATCCCCTCTCTGTTAGAAATGGGAGCCAGAGATCTGAGCATCTCTTGCAAGGTTGACAATATGCAATATAGCAAATAAGGGGGATTTCTTTCTACCATCTCTTTGAAGGCAAATATTTTGTATCACTGTTTTGCTTTGTTCTGATTAATGGTATTGCTCTATTCAATATTCTGTTTTGATAAGTTCTGTAATGTTCTGTATTTCCTTTGATTTTGCTCTAACTTATTGAAAGAACAACTATTGTGAAGAAAATGAGATATACTATGATACTTACTACGGTTATCCTGGTAACCTGCTTTGAAGTTCTGTACCAATTTCACTACACTGTCTCAATTGGCTTTGTTCTAACTTGTTCTGTGGTATTTTACTACTTTAAAAAATAAATAAATAGTAAATAACAACAACAAAACAGATCAGTATTGTACTGAGCAAAATGAAACATGATATAACTAAACAGATAAGGGATTTAAAAAGCAAAAGGAGGAAAAGCAAGTGCTCTAAAGGATATAACTGCGTGCATGTTTAAGTGTGTAGGATTGATAACCATGTTGCTAAGATTTGGTGGACTGTTGAACAGAACTCTTTGTAGTCTCACTGTTTGAATGTTCACCTTGTATGCTTTAATTTTGTAATGTAAAAAACTATATCTAAGAAGACAATATATAATTCATCAACTAGTGATTTTTACTGTTTTTTAAAATTCTGTATTGTTTCTTTCCTTTTTTCTGTTTTGCTTTTTTTCTCTTTAAATAAAATTTTAAAAAATTAAAAAATAAACAAAAGAAAATTTTAACACTGGCATTTGCAACAAACGGTTGATTTTATTAACTCTCTAAGCATTAAAGAGATCTTGTACAAAAGCCTCACTGCCTAAAAGGGCGGCCCTCAGGCTCTGATCTGCTGACTGCCTCAGCTGGCCACCCCTTCAAAGTGCACATCCTCCTCAGAGTCAGGAGTGTGATTTTGCTTCTTCCTGAGATGCTGACTCTGCTCTTCCTCTGGCCCAGCCCCACCCCGAAGGAAGAGCCTTAGGGAGCAGCTGCACATCTTCCTGAAGCCAGGCAGGGACTCATCCTCCCAGCCCGGGTGAACTACACTAAATCACTACAGACTGTAGCCTCCTTCACATGCATACAAGAGTGGCAAAATACAGGAGCAGTAGTTCTTTGGGGCTTTTCTGCCTTTGTCTTAAAATAAAATTGCTCTTTGCTTAATTACATATATGTATTTTTTAGAGAAATTTAAAATTAACACTTTTCCTCAATAAATGGCTCACTTTTATATTGTTCATTTATCAGATTTTTCATTCTTTGTTTTTCAGGGATGATGCCCTTGTTGGTAATTTTAAATTCAGTTATTTATTTAAAGTATTATGTTACCTAAAAAACCTGAATATTTAAGATTGTTTAAAAAATAACTATGTTTGTAAGAATAACAAAGTAGTCCTCAGTGATTGATTGTAGTGTCTGGTTCAACATATGTGCTTGGAATTTATTGAACAAATGCAGTTTTGAGATGCAAATAGTTATGTTTCTGTGACTGTATTCTAGTTAAGAATTTTTTGTCTAATATTTTCAGTTGTTATACCAGTTATGAAAATATTTAACTGAAGTACATGGCAAAAATCTAGTCTTTTCCACCTGTGAATGATTTGAGAGCTGAAATCTTATGTCAATAATCTTTCTCTCACTGTGATATTGTATTAACACATTCATACACAAACTATAAAATAACACTTTCATAGAATTCAAAATAAAACTTGAAGTAAAAAATTTGACAACATGAAATGATCACAAATTTATAATATAATTTCCAATACTTACTGTTTAAAAATAAAATCTTAGTGACCACTCTACATTATTTAATTTCATTGATAACTCAAACCTCCTTAATCTTTCTAATGAATAAAATTGCCTTTTGTACTAGAAATCTCCTGAAAGCTTTCTTCACCTCCTGGTTCCTCAGGGTGCAGATGAGAGGGTTTACCAGAGGGGCGACCACACAGTAGAACACGCAGACCACTTTACTGATGGTGAAGTTGTACTTGGCTGGAGGGTGGACATAGGCAAAGATAACGGTGGCATAGTAGATGGTGACAACAGTCAGGTGGGAGGCGCAGGTGGAGAGTCTTCTTCCGGGCCTCTCAGGAAGACAGCCTGACCACTGTGGCCACAATATTGCTACAAGAGGAGACCATGAGAAGGAAAGAGCTTAGAATGACAATTGAACTACATGTGTAACCCAGGGACTCCACAAAAAATGTGTCTGAGCAGGAGAGTTTGAAAACTGTGTCTGAGCCACAGAAGAAATGGTTGATCTTCTGGGGGCCACAGAAGTTTAGCTGAGAGATGAGTATGGCAGTGGAAAGAGTAGCACAGAAGCCCCCAATCCAGGGCCCAGCTGAAAACTTGAGGCAGATCTGAGCATTCATGAGAAGCGAGTAGCGCAGAGGGCTGCAGATGGCCACGTACCGATCATAGGCCATCGCGGCCAGCAGGATGCACTCGGTGGCTCCCACGGAGAAGAAGAAGTAGAGCTGGGCAATGCATCTGCACACAGAGATGGTGACAACTGTGGAGAGGCAGGTGGCCAGCAACTTAGGCACGGTGGCCGTGTGTACCAGATCTCTAAGAAGGACAGGTTCCCTAGGAAGATGTACATGGGTGTCTGGAGTGTGGAGTCCGTGAGAACGAGGAAGATGATGAGGGTGTTTCCCGTGAGGGAGAGCAGGTACACAGTGAGGAAGGTGACAAAGAGCATGAGCCTCAGGAAGGGAGAGCCCGAGAATCCCAGGAGAATGAACTCTCTCACTGTGGTTCAGTTTGCTGAGTCCATAGCTCATCTACTCTGACTGGAAGGGGCCAACAATAGCAGAAGATGGTAGGTGACCAAAGAATTAAGAATAGAAATTTTTATTATTTCATTTAATTCTTTTAGTTACACATAAGCATACAAATAATGACTGTCAAAATCATAGTTTTGTTTAAGCACTTACATGGACCATCTTATTTGATTTTCAACAGAATTCTTCAATATAAACTTTCTAATAATCCACATTTCACAAATTTGAAAATTAAGCAGTTTTCCCATCCTTTCCTCTGTGATGTGTGCTGATGTCGTTCAGAACTCAGGAATGTTGGCTGTAAAGACCAAGCTGACACACATGGGGTGGTTATGGATAAGACCTTGGTTCTGCCCTGTCCCTGATAGAGTCCTGACTTAGAGTCAAAAGGATGATGGGAAATCAGAAGTGATTTAGGGGAGGGTGTGTGGATGTGGGTCTTCCTGAGTTGTACCAATTGCTCTGCAAGGCAAAATGTTGCCACAAATCTGTCTTCATCTCCTTCAATATTCTGTTAGTTTAAAATTAGGTGGATCTTAGTGCAAGTAAACCCTACATCAGAGCACAAACTAAAGGTGGAATTCAAGATGTATGGTGAAAGACACGTTAATCTTTTTACGGTTCCAAAACTTTTGCTTACTTCTAGAATCATTCATTGACTATTTTCCCACACTGGTTAGAAACAGTTAGGCAAGCATATTTTACTTCAATCAGAAATTTCCTGTTTGGAAGTTGGTGTACACATATTCTTTCATGCCAAAACATCCAAGAAGTATGAATTTTAAAAATTAGGATGCATATAATGAAAGTTACACAAAATATATTTTTAAATTATATAAATGAACTGGAGTAAAGACTCAGATTTAATACTTGCTATATCACAACCATTAGGAGAGTTAAATTTGAATTCAGTTGTGCTCCTGAGCATTGAATTGTTTTAAAGTTTTGTGGAGCTTTGGAGTCATCCACCTCTGTGGCAAGCACGTGCAAGGGTGATGCCACAGCCTGAATGCTGCCTGGAGGGCACAATGGCCACAGAAGGGAATGTGCAGAGTTACACACCTAGAATGCTACTAGTTACATGCTTTAAAGCATTGAGTCACATTGTTGCTAGTAAGACATTTTGACTCTTATCAATATGTGTTAGTATATGTAAAACTATCAATATTACATAAACCAATAACTATTAGTGTATGCAAATGTAAATATTAATATATAATCTTACAAATATTAATATATTTATAAATATACATAAGCTTATAAATATTAAATCCCAATAATTGCAAATCCTTTGACTATGAATGATAAAATTAAAACATCTTTTGGCATCTATTCCACAACTGAAAATATTTTGAAAACATATGAATAAAATTTATACTTGAAATGATTTTTATGAAAGAGCTAAATTAACCTTTACAAATCTTTTTCCTATTTTTGTTGGTCTTGTTTCTCTAGTGAAATATTAATGTGTGAGGGATTCATATAAGACCACAGGTACAAAGTGTCCCTCATTGCACAGAAGATGTGCTTTTTTTGGTTATTTTTAAGATAAAGGAATCATTCGATGCTTGAGAAATATCCTATCATAGCACAGAAAAAGAGGAGCGTGGATGTCTCCATCTTCTTAAACATATTGTTTATTCTACTTTCAGCAATAAGAGGATTCCACACTCTATGTTGCACAGAACTTTAATAAGAGATTGAAAAGTAGAGAAAGTGCATTCTAAGCCAATTAAGATAATACTACACAGTTCAATGAAACTTACATATTTTTATAATTTTTCTGACTTTTTTAGACCTAATTATTCATGCTACAAACCGTGAGTTCCTGGTGGATACTGATTCAGTTTAGTAATATTACTCCATCAAACAGCACTTCTTTCCATTTGTTGGCCTGTCCTCTCTTATCCAGAGTAACACAGAAAAAGTTACTCAGCAGTCCTCACATTCTATGTCTATGTTTTTCAAGAAAGTATTCTTGTGGATTAAGTATCAATTTAATTCTTCTTCTCAGCAAAACTGAGGATTGCACTATCCTGGATTCTCTTGCCTCGTAAAGCAGAGAAAGTCTCCCTGTGGCACAGGTCCTCACAGAGCATCTACCTTAAGGTTACACACCATGTTCTTTAGGTTTTCTCAGTTCCCCTTTTCTTCTCTATGGCCTTGGAGAAGGCAATGAAAGAACTGAGGTCCCATGGTGAAAGTTGATTAAATTTCATCAGCATCAAACCCTGGAGAGCTGTTGTCCACGTTGGGACTTCCACATGTTTCTCCAAGGACTCCCCTTCCCGAGGGTCACAGAGCTGTCACCTCAGGACAAAGAGAGGAAGACTGGAAGCCTGAGGAATGCCATCTCAGGAGCTGAAGGACTTGTGCACTGTGAGGCATCACTAACTCTCACTGCCTATGAGGGTCACTCTTCACAGAGGGCTTCAGGAACATCTGTCCTTCAGTGTTGCAACTGCCACCAGCATTGTCACAAAATAATGTACTGTAATATACAGCATATGCACCAGAGCAGAGCTCAAGGTCTCTTCACAAGATATAAAAGCTAGGAAAGAGAAAAAGAAAAAAGGAAAGAGAGAAAGAGAGACAGAGACAAAGACAGAGACACAGAGACAGATATAGAGAGAGAGACAGAGGCAGAGACAGAAAGAGGAACAGAGAGAGAAAGAAAGAAAGAAAGAAAGAAAGAAAGAAAGAAAGAAAGAAAGAAAGAAAGAAAGAAAGAAAAAGAGATGGAAGGAGAGACCAAGAGAGGAAGAAAGAGGGAGACAGAGACAAAAAGGTAGAGAGAGAGAGACAGAGACAGAGACTCAGAGAGGGACAGAGAGAGACAGAGAGAGAGAGAAGAGGATTGTGAACCTTTTAACAAAATCTTTCATGTGTCTATGAGGAAAACCTTTCATGTGTCTATGATGAAAGGGGACAGCACAGCAAAGACCCAGGAAACTCACCAAGGGAACTCGGGTCGGGTCTGAGCATGGAAAGCACGTGCCGTGTGGGAAGGGCAGGACCACCTGCGGTGCCCCTTCCGTTAGAAGCAGTGAGTGGCTATCTGATCCACGCGGGATCCGTGGTCACCATCTCTTCCACCGTGCACAAGGGCAGGCGCATCCACTCGTCCTGAGCTGGCCCTTCCTCGTGCTTCTCCCTCACGCGGTTGGTAGAACGAGGGAGAATCCGAGCAACATGATCCCAGACAAGGACGATGCCACAGCATGGAGACCTCGAGCCTTGGTCATGAAGTCCAGGGCCAGAGCCCAGCACCTGCGGACCCTGCAGCGGAGCCCGCAGCAGAGACCCTGTCTCGCATCCTCTATCTGGGCCAGGGACTCCCTTCAGCTGGGACAGGGTCCGCCCTCTGGGAGAACCAGCAGAGGGACCTGTGGTGTGGGCAGAGGATCTCAAAAACCTACGGGCACCAACACTAGGATGAGGAGGAGGAAATCACGGCTGGAGAATGTCAAGACTTCAGATTACTGAAGGAAATCACTATTGTAAAGCAAAATGGGAGTGTTTTCTTTGATTCAATTCTTTTTGAAATTTTTATGAGCTGACTAGGACTTTACTAGGAAAATCATTAAATAAGAAATAATACATTTATAGAATATTTTAAAATTTTATTTAATAAATAAAGTAACATTCTTAAAACCATAATTGTAGTGTCACAGGAAAATGTGTTTGATCCTGCAAGATTTTGCTTTCTCATAATGGAGTACATTTGGTTACATTTTAAAATGGTGCATAGTTTTCAATAATTTGTTTCTAAATAACTATAATCATTATCCCAATCACTCACAGAATATTTAAATTGCTACTAGAAAAATTGTCTTGAATTCCATATCCATCTAAAAGGTGTACATTTCTTCTTTTTGTTTACCAAGATAAAAATACTCACTAATGCACCTGCCAGGAGATAATCACATCATTGTGAATGTTAGTCTATACATTTTGTAAAGTAAGCAGTTTTCACATTATATTTTCTTTATCACAACAATGATTTTCACTGGTTTTCAGGAAGTGTGCAAAGCAAATTGAACTCTTTGAACACAAACTTGCTTTAAAACAGAAGTAAAATGCAGATGCAGGAGAGCAACAGCTGCCCCAGCAACCTCAGAGGGGCTGGGGAGGCCTGAGACAGAGCCCGGCCTTCGCCAATAATCGGCAGACTGTGTGCCAGTGTTCACACAAGATCAGAGCTATGCTTTTATTTAAATTGTCACATCAAATATGTAAATCGAACTTTAGAAATAATTTATATTCCTCAAGATAAAATTAGCCATGCAATAACCGTGACGTTGCGGAGGATGGCATGTAGCTAATAGAACACAGGGCAATGGAGGTCCCTTGGGTGTCACCTCTAGGCTAAATTCATTCTACTAAGTAATCACAATAATGATTCTCTTCTTTCTTACTACTAATTCCTTCTTATAACGGTTTCCTTTTAATTTTAAACAGAAAACTCAATAAGAGCAATGGTACAGAGTTTCAAAACACTCACAGTTTACTAACAATGATTAATATATTGTATTTACTTATCTTCATAGTAGTTGCTCAGATTACCAGATATAGGCATGAAGAATTCATAAAACAATATAAATGGAAACCAGTTTTTCAATGAACTAATAGAAAATAGTCATATAATTATCTTAGCTATCTTTATATGTATATATGCATATATATTTTTTAAATTTTCCCTTCCTTTTTTTTTAATTCCCCCCATCCCAGTTATTTCTTTTTGAGAAGTTTCTTTTCCTTTGACAATATCTGTTGTAAAAGGATTTTGGATCTTATTTACACTTTCAGTTTCCTACATGAGGGAGATAATATAATAATTACATATGTGAGTTTGATTTATTTCACATATAAGTATGTTCTCAAGTTGCATCCATTTATTTATGAAACTGTCAAGTTTTTTCCTTCTTTATAGCTGAGTAGTACTCCACTATGTGTAAAAGTTCACATCATTTTTATGCATTCCTTGGTGGATAGGCATTTGAGTTGTTCCCAAGATTTAGCTATTACACATTGTGCTGGTATAAACATAGATACAAATACACTGTTGTATGATGTTATTTATTCTTCTGGGAAAATACTGAGAAGGCAAATACCTGGAACAAATGGAGCATCTAATCCTAATTTTTTGAGGAAAATCCACACTGGTTCCCATCATTGTTGCATTAGTCTATCTTCCCTCCAACACTAGAGAAGAATTCCTTTTTCCTAAGAGCTCCATCAGCATTTGTTATTAATTGTTCTCTTGATCCTGGCCATTCTCTCTGGAGTGAGGTGCAATCTCAGTGTAGCTTTAATTTGTATTTATCAAATGATATTGAACATTTTCCGTGCTTTTTTTTTTGCTATTTGTATTTCTTCATCTAAGAAGTATGTGTTCATACTAAGATGACTGTTTTTGACTGGGTCTTTGAATTTTGAGGAGCCTGACTGTTTTCAATTCTTTATATGATCTAAATAGAACTCCTTTGTCTGAGGCACAGTTGGCTAAATTTTTTTCTTTGAAAATTAGGATTAGATGCTCCATTTGTTCCAGGTATTTGCCTCTCAGTATTTTCCCAGAAGAATAAATAGCATCATACAACAGTGTGTTTGTATATATGTTTATACCAGCACAATGTGTAATATTGGTGGTATCTTTTGAGGTGCAAAAACTTTTTCATAATATGCAGTCCCATTTGTTGATTCTTTGAAGTACTTCCCATGCAGTTTGGGTTTTGTTCATAAACTCTCTGCATACCCATTTTCTTCAAGATGTGTACCTGCATTGTCTTCCAGTAGATTTAGTCTTTCTGTTTTAATAATTAAATGTTTTATGACTTTGATTTTAGTTTAGTGCTTGGTGGTAGAAATGGCTCTAGTTTTAGTCTTCGGCATGTGGAGAAGCAGTTTTTTTCCAATATCTTATATTAAAGGGGCTATTTTTCTTCCCATGAACATGTTTGGCTCCTTCGTCAGTGAAAAGGTGAGAGTTCTATCTTTTATTATTCATCTCTTCCTTTCATCAGGTTGTTAAGGTTTATTTTTTTCCCTTTCCTCATTTATATTTTGCTTTTTCTCTGTTCTCATTTCAGCTTATTTTCCTCTTTCTTCTTACCTTTCTTTTATCTACTTTATGTTGGTCTCTGTATCCTTTTTTCTGATTTTTTTCTCTGTAACCATCCTTGAACAATGTTAATTTCCTTTCATTCCTCATCAGGACCCCAATCCTACTTTTCTGTCCTTCATTTATTTCCCAAGTTTTGCTATTTGTATTTCTGATTTTCTACTCCTTCTGCATGTATTACTATAACTACTAAGTTTTGTGGATCTTTGTATATCTAACTGACATCATTCTATTGCTGATGAATACTGTTCTGTTATTAGTAGAAATAAAATTGTTCAAGTTCCCCTGCTTTAGTGAAGGTGAGACCTAACTAGGAAACACGCACTGGCCCTTGATGTGGTGGAGGCCAGTGTTGCAGCAGAGCACAGCCCACTGTGTTCTTGCTTGGTGACTATGTCAGCAATGGTTGGTAAGGCAGACACCTGGGGCTAGCATCTTTGCTCTAAACTTAAGGCTGTAATTTTCCATTTAATTATTATTTTTAAGTAGACAATCTAGAAGATATTTACTGTGGGTCAATAGTATGTCAGTAATTGGTTTGTTTTAGTGTTCATAATACAACTGTAGATCTCTTTTGGTTAAGGGTGGTACACTATTTATCCTTAGGGTTTATCAATACTCAGTTTGCATTAGACCTTATAATTGGTGCTGATTTTATTACGATAGCCAATGTGACGTAGCTATTGCTATTGATTGGCTCTCCTGCTATGCCAATGTCTGGGTTTCTTGGCATTATTAAAAATGCTGTGGTCCATCCATGTGCTAGGATAAATATGTGGCAGCCTCCCATAGCAAGCAGATGGAGCTGGGTAGGTCCTAAAAGAGAGGCCAAGAACAGGTCGAAGTTAGCCCTGCCTAGAGGATAACATTGAATATTAAGTAAGAACTAAAGACATCACCATAGAAGAAACAAAGATTTCCAGTGAAAACAGCCTGCAGGCCTCAGCACAGGAAAAAAGAAACAAACAAGCAGTAGAAACATGACAAGACAAGCCAAGAAATAGACTCCTAAAACTTTAAATTCCTTAAGTTGATCCAAGTAGTATTAAATGGGAGGAAATAAAATCCAAACACCTGAGTTACTCAGAATGATATCAGGAGAGACAATAAAACAGGTAAATAAGGCATCAGGAGGCTTACAGTAGACAGAAGTAATGAGTTATTCAGCCAAATAAATGAAACAATTTACTAGTCCTTGGAAGGCAGTAATAGAATTTATGGAAAGCTAGATGAGCTAAACAGGCATCACCAAAATATAAAAGAACTAAAGTCCACTAAAAAGCTCCAAATAGAAATTCAGGAAATTAAAAATTCTATCAAAAATATGGTTACAGAAGGGACTAAGGTGGAGGCAGAGTGCTAGAAACAGTGGACACAGATGTTTGTTGGTTTTGTTGTTGTTGACCACTTAGTGAGTCACTTTCAAAATAAGTAAACATGATATACAGAAGCAATGTGTCTTAGATTACACAAATAAGGCTGGGATTTAAAGGATTTAACCCAAATTAATACAATTTGACAAAGGTGAAATTGAAATGGATATTTCTAAAGTAAAAATGATTATGAATATCTGCTTTACAAATGTCTTCTATTGTAAGTTTGATTAGCATTTAGTAGTGCATGTGTATCACAACTGGATCCTTTTGTTCTTTGATTCTGCTTCTTTTTGAAGATTTTCCAGGCTGTTTTCCACAAGTGCTGCAATAATTTCCATTTTCAATAAGTGTACAAGGTTTCACTCTTCTCCATATCCTCACCATACTCAGCTGTCAAATTTTTGGTAACAGCCTCTGTGAGAGATGAGAACTGGTAACTCTTTGTGGTTGAATTTGCATGTCCTTAATGATTAGTGATGCACAGCATGGGTGAAGTCATTCTGATATTTGTTTTTGGAATACAGTTTAATGTTCCCATATATCCCCAATGATGTTTTTTTTTAATCTCATAGCTGGTCTATCAGAAATTATAACTATTTATAAAAATGCTTTGATTTATGCTAGCATAGCATAGTATATCTTTCTCCATATTTGTGCTTTTATTCTATTTGTGGCTTTCTATTTAAAGTATTTTCTCATGGACAACATGACTGACACTGACTATCAGAGGCTTAATTTTGTGTTTAAACCACAGGCATTTGAAAGACTGTGGATGTCTGTACTCATATTTACTATTACTGTTTTTTTCTATTGGTTAGTCTTATCTTTCTGTACATTTTTAAATTTATTCTGCAACTGAGCCAGGCACACCTAAAGGAGAGCCAAGCCCATGCCACTGCCACGAGGTGAGTTGTAGCTCACCAGGGCAGGCCCAGAAAAGTTTGGGAGAATCTATCCCAGTGGCAGGGTGACCACCCAGCTCCCTTCGCACACTGGACTAGGATCCAGAGGTTCCACAGGCTTGAGTGAACTGTGCCTGGTGACCTTCATTCAACCAAGTGAGCCAGGCCCACTGAATGGGGAGCCAGGCCTGCACCACACCATGAGGTGGGTTGCAGCTTACCAGGGCAGGCACAGAAAGGTTTGGGACTATTACCATGGCTGGGTGCCCTCCCAGCCACCTTAGGACACTGGACTGGGCTCCAGAGTTTCCAGGGTCTTGAGTGGACCACACCAAGTGACCTTCATTCAACCAGGGGAGCCAGGCAACCCAAAAAGGGAGCCAGGCCTATCCCTCCACCATGAGGTGAGTTGAAGCTCAACAGGGCAGGTCTGGGAAAAGTTTGGGATCATTAAACCCATTGGCTAGGTGTTTGCCCAGCCCCCTCAGGACACCAAACTAAGCTCCAGAGGATCTGCAGGCTTGAGTGGACAAAATCCAGTGACCTTCTTTCAACCAGGGAAGCCAGGCACACTGCACAAGGGTGATCCAGGGCCACGTGAGTCCCAGTGGCAGAGGGTGCAGGAGGTGATTTCCAACACATCCAGGGAAAGCTTTAGAACATTGCTGGAAACATGGAAATGTAGGAAAATGACAAAACAAAAGACCAAAATGCAATCTCAAACCTCCAGCCCATCCCAAGAAAACCTAGGAACCTTGTAAATAAAAGAAAATAATACACATATGCCTGAAATGCCTGAAATGATATCAACTGAAATAAAGAAGCAAGTACAGGAAGATATGAGGGGACTCAAATGAGAAATAATCTCCTAGGTAAAAGAAGAAATGTTAAACTCGTGAAAGAAATACTGAAGGCATCCAATGAAGGCACATCTAAAAAATTAGAGGAACAAAGCAAAATGATAGAATCAAATGAATGAACAGTTTAAGAAACAATCAGAATACATGAAGCAGATGCAAAGAGATATACAAGAAATCAAAAACTCTAGAGAAAGTTGCAAAAACCACCTCAATGAAAGTGAAGATAGAGTCTCAGATGGTGAAGATAAGATTTCAGCTAGTGAAAGGAAAGGAAAGATCTTCTAAAAATAACAAGAAATCAGGAAAAAACAATTCAACAGCTGGAATATGATGCAAAGAAAAAACATTAGATTAATAAGGATAAATGAAAAAGAAGAGGACAACACAAATGATATCAAGAGTGTGTTTACAGAAGTAATATTTGAAAACTTCCCAAACATGAGTGTGGAAACTGATACACAGATTAGTGAAGCATATAGAACTCCAAATAACCATAACCAAAACAAAACTACACCAAGACATATAAAAACCACCATCCCAGAAAACCAACATAAGAACAGAATATTAAAAACTGTTAGAGAGAAAAGACATCACCTATAAAGGTAAACCTATCAGAATCATAGCAGACTTCTCAACACATATCATAAAGTCAAGAAGAGCATGGAACGAAGTGTTTCAGATCCTGAAGGAAAATGACTTCCAACCCAGACTGATGTACCCTGAAAAACTGTCCTTCAAAATGCATGGATAAATAAGATGCTTCCATGACAAAGAACAGCTAAAAAAACTTCATGATCACCAAACCAACTCTACAAAGAATACTGTATGACATTCTAGATACACATAGGAAAAATCATTAAGCAAGGCAGGCAATTAAACAGAATGGAAAGTTAAGATACAACATCAGAAAGATGACATATCAACAATAAACCAATATATGACAGTTATAACTATTAATGTAAATGGCCTCAATTCACCAATTAAAAGAAACAGACTGGCAGAATGGATCAAGAAACAACATCCAAATATATGCTCTCTACAAGAAACTCATCTAACCCAAAATGAAACTCATAGACTGATAGTCAAAGGATGGAAAACAATACTCCATGCTATAGGAACTCAAGAAAAAAAAAAAAGGAGGGTGTAGCTATTCTCTTTGCAGACCATGTGAAATTCAAACCAATAATGGTCAAAAGAGATAAAGAAGGTCACTACATACTAGTTAGGGGAAAACTGCAAGAGGAAGAGATAATAATCTTAAATATATATGCACCAAATTCCAGAGCACCCAACTAAACAAAGCAAGTATTAACAGAAATGAAAAATCAAATAGGCAATAGCACAATTATAACAGGAGACCTTAACAAACCATTGACACAAAGGAATAGATCAACTAGACAGAAAATCAGTGAAAAAATAATAGAACTGAATCACACTTGTGAACAAATGAATTTGATAGACGTGTACAGAGTGTTCCATCCAACAACATCACAATATACATTCTTCTCAGCAGTACATGGGAAAATCTCTAAAATAGACCATATATTAATGCACAGAACATATTTAAGCAAATGCAGAAGAATTGAAACTAACCCATGCATGTTATCGGATCATAGCACCATGAAACTGGAAATTAATGATAAAAGTAACTGCAAAAACCACACAAACACTTGGAAATTAAATAATACACTCTTGAGCAATCAGTGGGTCACAGAGGAAATTAAAGAAGAAATTAAACAATATCTACAAGCAAAGGAATATGCAACCACAACTTAACAGAACCTGTGGGATGCAATGAAACCAGTCCTTGGAGGAAAATTTATTGCACTGAGTTCCCACATTAAGAAAACAGAATGAACACAAATAAGCAACCTGATATTATACCTCAAATAGCTAGAAAAAGAAGAGCAAGCCAAGCCCAAAGCCAAAAGAAGGGAGGAAATTATAAAGATCAGAGCAGAAATTTATGCAATAGAGGCTAAGAAAACAATACAAAGAATCAATGAATCAAGAGTTGTTTCTTTGAAAGAATAAATAAAATTGATTAGCACCTAGACAACCTAATTTAAAAAAGGAAAGAAAAGAAAAAGATGAAATCACCACTGACCCTGTAGAAATATAGAAGACCATCAGCAACTCTTTTGAAAACCTCTACTCTAATAAGTTCAATAACACAAAAGAAATGGACAGATTCCTGGAAACATATGAACCACCAAAGCTGGATGAAGATATAAAACTGCTGGATAGCCCAATTTCTATTAAGGAAATTGAAAATGTAATCAAGGGCTGGGGATTTCTTTCAGCAGCATAAGCACCTTCCTTGCAACAGGCAGTCATGAGTTTGATCCCCAGCACTGATAAAAAAAATACATAATTAAAAAAAAAAAAGAAAATGTAATCAAGTCCCTATGAACAAAGAAGAGCACAGGCCCAGATGGATTCACTGTGGAATTCTACAAGAAATAGAAAGAAAACTTAATGCCAACACTCCTCAAACTCTGCAATGGAATTAAAAGGGAAGCAATTTTCCCAAAGTTATTCCTGGAAGCAAATATCACTCTAGTACCAAAACCTGAGAAAGACCCAACCAAAAAAGAGAACTATAGGCCAATCTCCCTAAAGAACATAGATGCAGAAATCCTCAATATAATATTGGCAAACAGGATGCAGCAAATCATCAAGATTATACACCACGATCAAGTGAAATTCATCCCAGGCATGCAGGGATGGATCAACATATGCAAATCAATAAGTGTAATCCACCATATCAATAGTGCCAAAAGTAAGAAAATTGCATGATTATTTCTATAGATGCAGAAGAACTTTTGATAAGATCCAACACCACTTCATGATAAGAACCTTACAGAGAATTGGAATAGATGGTCTTTACCTCAATATGATAAAGGCCATCTATGACAAACCAATAGCCAGTGTCATATTAAATGGCCAAAACCTGAAAGCCGTTACTTCAAAATCAGGGACAAGACAAGGATGTCCTTTACCCTGCTCCTGTTCAACATAGTACGGGAAATACTAGCCAGAGCAATTAGACAAGACAGAGAAATAAAAAGAGTAAAGGTAGGAAAAGATGAAGTTAAATTATCATTATTTGCAGATGGCATGATACTCTACATAGAAGATGTCCAAACCTCCATTGAAAGACTCCTAGATACAATAAATAAATTCAGGAATGTAGCTGGATACAAAGTCAATACTCAAAAATCCATAGCATTCTTATACACTAACAACAAAATCACTGAGAGAGCAATAAAGGAAGCCACACCCTTCACACTAGCATCCAAAAAAATGAAATACTTAGGAACTAATCTAAAAAAAGATGTAAAAGAGTTGTACAGGGAAAATTATAATACCCTGAAAAAAGAAATTGAAGAGGACCTCAGAAAATGGAAAGACATCTCTTGTTCATGGATTGGAAGAATAAATATTTTGTAAATGGCCATTCTCCCAAAATTGTTATACACATTCAATGCAATCCCAATGAAAATACCAGTAGCATACATCATAGATCTAGAAAAATCATTCCTAAAATTCATCTGGAATCAGAAGAGACCTAGAATAGCAAAGTTAATTCTAAGCAGCAAAGCCAAGGCAAGAGGCATATCAATTCCTGACTTGAAGTTATACTACAAAGCTGCTGTGATAAAATCAATATGGTATTGAAATAAAAAGAGACCTGAAGATCAATGGAATAGGCTAGAAGATACAACTATGAACACACGCAGCCACCTTATCTTTATAAAGGGGCCAAGCATGTTCACTGGAAGAATGATAGTGTCTTTAATAAATGTTACTGGAAAAACTGGCTCTCCATATGCCAAAAACTAAAATTAGACCCATGCCTATCACCACGTACTAAACTAACATCTAAATGGATGGAAGATCTGATTATTAAAACAGAAAAACTAAATCTGTTGCAAAACAAAGTAGGTATAAATCTTGAAGTCATAGGGGTAGGTAGAGAATTCATGAACAAGAACAAAACTGCATGGGAAATACTTCCCAGAATCAATAACTGGGATCACATCTTATTAACAGTTTCTGCATGTCCAAAGAAATTTCCAGCAGAGTGAAAAGAAAACCCACAAACTGAGAAAAAAAAATCTTAGTGAACTGTCCCTCAGACAAAGGACATCTCTCTAGAACTCATAAAGGATTTTAAAAAAATCAGAACCCCAAAATTCAAAGACCCAATGCAAAAATGGGCATCTGAGATGAACACACAATTCTCAGATGAAGAAATATGAATGCCAAATAAATACATGAAAAAATGTTCATCATCATTGGTCATTAGAGAAATGCAAATTAAAACCACACTGAGATTCCATCTCACTCCAGAAAGAATGGCCAGGATGAAGAAAACTACCAACAACAAATGCTGGAGAGGCTATGGGGTAAAAGGAATTCTTCTGTACTGTTGGTGGGAGTGTAGACTGGTGCAACCACTATGGAGGTCAATCTGGAGATTCCTCAGAAAGCTGGGTTTGGAGGTTCCATTTCACCCAGCTGTTCCACTCTTAGGCATATTCTCAGAAGATCTGAAAACATCTTACCACGGTGATATATGTGCACCCCTGTTTATAGCGGCACAATTTTTAATAGCCGCTATAATCTTGGAATCAACTGAGGAATGGATAAAAAAAATTGTGGTACTTTTATACAATGGAGTACTACTCTGCTATAAAGAATGATCACATTGAGATATTTATAAATAAATGGATGCAACTTGAATCCATACTCATAAGTGAAATAAATCAAACTCACATATAAAAATACCATATATTCTCCCTAGTGTAAGAAATGATAAGATTACAGAAGATTTTATGGTAATCACGGTTCATCAGTATATTGCTTTGAAGGCTTATGTTTTCATTCATTGTTTGGAATTGTTTTATTCTGTTTTGTTTGATCTCAATATATATGATGGTTACTTTGAAGAAAAGACAATATGGCAGCCATTGTTGATTTCATATCATCTTGCTCTGAAATCCTACCATGCTCTTGTTTTTCTATTACCTTTGGTTCTATCATGTTGTGTCTCATTGGATTTTAATAGGTATGATGGCATAAATAATTTTTTATGGAAAATGAGATAATATAGAAGACATTGTTCATCTTAGGTTGTTTAGTTCAGAATGCCTTGCAATACTTTCATTATCTTCAGTGGTTTTATTCTATTTTGTTATGTTTCACATTATTTTGTGTAAAGCTAATCTCAACTACTTCAAAGAAAGAGACATTATGATAGGTACTGTTCATATCCAATTGTCTTGTTGTGAATTGCTGTGTTGCTTACATTGTTCTATTATGATCTTCTTAGATCTGTCCTCTTTTGTTTTATTCTCTTTAAAATAAAAAAAATTTAAAAATTTTTCTGCAGTTGATTTTGAGCATATTTTGTATTTCTTATTGTAGAAATAAAAACATACACACACATTCTGAAAAAACTCTCAATTATTCCTAATACTTATGACCCTCTTTTAATTTCAGTTTCTCATAGTTTGTTTTTAGTCATTACACTGGTGTTATAGTGTTTAAGATTTTGAAAAATTATCATTCTATAATCAAATAACAAAAAGTAATATTTTACTTTTATTCATTGATTCTACAGTGTTTTTAAATTTTGTTATCAATTTTTTATTTTTTGTTTGTTTTAGACTGTATTTTATTTTTGTTTTGGGTACACGCAAAAAGTTTTATATATTGTCATACTCATAAAATATCAAACTTGTCCTTAATAATTCTTTGGATTTCAATGTTGACAAACATAACGTCTTTTTCATTTCAAGCAGCATTCATTTGAGTCTCCTTTCTCTTTCCTCCAGTTAGTTTATCTATGTGTTTATCAAGTCCTTTATCTTATTTGAACACCAGCAATATTTTTTATGTGTCTGTTACATTGCTGTCTCAGTCTTTATTCAACTTCTCTCAGTTCATGTGTGTTGCTCTTTTCAATCTCTGCCTTCTTTGGTCTTGGCTTTTTCTGTTTTTCTAGGGCTTTGAGATGAATTGTTAGGTTATTTATTTGAGTGTTTAGACAGACACTGTTCACTATAAAATTTACTGAACAGGTATCCTTGCATTCCAGTGAGTATGCTGTGTTTCAATCTTATTAATATATGATAATTAATCAAAGTAATGCACAAAATAAAAAAGTCAAATATGATCTCAGAAGATGCTAATGTCTCAGTTTTATAGCTTTTCTTTAATATAAGAACTAAAATTTTAGCCAACACAATTAGACAATAAAAAATAGATAAAAATAAAAAAAGATGAAATTGTTCTTATTCTCAAGTGATATGATCCTATATTAAGACAACCCAAACTCCAACAAAGTCATTTGGATTTTTCAAACAAATTCAGCTACATACTAAGGGAAAAATTTGTCCTCGAATCTATAAAATTTCTATATAGCATCAATATACAATGTGAAAAAGAAACCAAGAAACATTTCTATTTACAATAGCATCAAAAGGAAAGAAAACACAAAAATTGACCTAAAGGACTTTAAAAACCTGTCATTTCTAATTATAAAACACTAAAATGATAAATTGAAGAAGGCATTAGAAGATGGAAAAACTGCCATATTCACGGATTAGTAAAATTAACATTATTGAAATGCCCTCAGTTCCCAACAGAATATACTTATGTGTTGCAATCCCCATGAAAATTTTTTGATATTGTCCACACAAACAGATAAAAGAATCCTATAATGCACTTTTTGGATTTTAAAATACAGAAAGACTCAAAATGACCAAAGCAGTGTTGAAGAAAAAGTGTAATTCTGGAGATATCACAAGTCCAAATTTCAAAGCATAATACAGTCATTGTATTTGGCACAAAAAGAGACATATAAACAAAAGATGTAAGACCCAGCCCCAGAACACACTCATGCTGGTAGAGCCATCTCATTGCTGACAAAGAAGACAAAAACATTTATTGGACCAAGAGAACTTCTTAAATGGTGTCAGGAAAACTGCATACTAATAACAGAAGACTGAAGGAGCATAAAAATCCATTCAGAGTGGAACAAATATATATACACATGTTTAACTGTGAGAGCTTGGAAAATGCTAAAAAAAAAGCATAAGAAAAATTTTTGATGTCACAGATTTCCTGAATAAGATTCCAACAGCACAGGAAATAATGGTATAAATCAACAAATGGAGTTACATGCAGTGGGAAATCTTCACAATGAAGGAAAATATTAGAAACAATTGACGTAGTACACACACTACGCCAAGGTACTCTCCAGACAGAAAATAACAGTGCAGACTGTGTAAGGAATAAAATAATAACAAATGAGAAAGAAAAAGTAATTCAAACTATGAATTGGAAAGCGAACTGAACAAGTATACCTGGAAAGAATTATAAATTATAATTGTACATTAAAGTGTTTACAATCTTTAGCCATTAGCAAAATGCAAGTAAAAGCTACTTTCAGATCCCATTTCACCCTAGACAGAATGGGCAAAGTTGAGGATACAAAAACCTGCTGTACACTGGTGAGGATCCAGCTGAGTAAAGTAGCCCACTCTGCTAAGAATGTAAAGAGCGCAGCCTTACGGAAGACCAAAAGGGTACCCGAAAGTCTAATGCCGAAATTCCACATGGCCTACATATGCCGCTCACCGTGTACATGTGAAGGAGATAGGTCAGCACAGTCCCGGTGTCCCTCCCCTACGTACATGTGCATTGGGGCATAGTTTATGGTACCAGCCTCCCTGCCCATCAACTGACAAACTGATACTGGAAAAAATATATGTGTGTGTGCTTGCCTGAATATTTTTCACCTAAAATAAGAATAAAATTATTTCCTGTGAAGGGTAATGAATACAGAAGAAAGTCATCACATTAAGCAAAATTAACTAGAATCAGAAATAAAAGTTCCATTTACTTTTCCTAATATTTTAAATCCAAAAATTTATATGAACTTAGAAGAAAGCTTATTAATAGAAAATGGAAATAGAATGGAGGAAGAAGACGTATGGTAGGGGAATGGTGAGAAGGCATGATCAAAATATACTATATACATGAACAAAAATATCATGTTAAACCAATAATTTGCAATTCAAATATGTAGTAAATAAAAATATATTTAGATTCAGTTAAACAGACCTCCATTAAAATTTAGCATTATCCATCAAGGAGTGAGAAAATAAGAAAAAATTAAATCCCAAATTAGTAAAACAAAAGAAAAAAAATCAAAATAATTTCTTTGGAGTTTAAAAGAAATGGATAATGAAACAAAGATTGTTATTTTTGAAGTATAACAAAAAAGACAAATTTTGATTTGCATTTTTGCTAAATAGAACAAAAGAGAACTCAAGAAAAATGAGAGAAAACATGTGACACTAAAACATATTGTAGAACAAATAATCAAAAAATTCAAATGTGGACAATTACAACCTCAATAAATTGGAAAACTTAAAATTAGATACATTCCTTAATATGCAATAAAAATTATGGAATTAAACAGCAGAAAACCCACACAGTCAAATTAGGTGAAACATAATCAAATTAATATTCAAAATCTGCTATAAAAGGATATACTAGTTCTCATCAAACAATGCTAAAATACTGAAGATGATTAAAAATTTCCCTAACATATTCTGTGAAGCTAGCCTCAAAGTGCCATGAAAACAAAAAGAAGGAAGGAATACCCAGTGATCACTGACACAAAAGTTCTTGAAAAAATAGCAAACTGAAACACTAAATCTGCTGGAATTCAAAGTAGGTAGAACTCTTAACTACATAAAGATAGGCCAAGAGTTCATAAACAAAAATCAAACTGCATGGGAAATACTTCCCAAATGACAACTGCAATCTCATCTTATTAAAAGGTTTGGCAGGTCAAAAGAAATATTTAACAGAGTGAAAAGAAAACCTATGTATTGGGAAAATATCTCATCCAATCGTCCCTCAGACAAAGGAATTTCATCTAGAACATATAATGAATTCAAAAAAAGCAGGCACCCAAAATCCAGAGACCTAATTGAAAAGTGGGCAGCTGAGATGAATGCACACTTCCCAGATGAAGAAATACATGAGAAAAATTTCAGCCTCATTGGTCATTAAAGAAATGCAAATTAAAACAACACTGAGATTGTACCTCACTTCAGGAAGAATGGCCAAGGTCAAATCAACAAATAACAAATGCTGTGGGGAAAAAGGAACTGTTTTCCTTTGTTGGTGGTAGTGTAGGCTGGTAAAATTAATGTGAAAATTGGTGGTGTGGAGGTTCCTCAAAAAGCTAGAATTAGAGGTTCCATTTGGCCCTGCTATACCGTTTCTGGGCATTTTTCCAGAAGAACTGAAAACATCACACCACAGTGATAAATGTGCATCCATGTTTATAGCAGCACAGTTTGAATTAGCCAGACCTTTGAACACAACCCAAGTGCCCATCAATGGAGGAATGGATCAAACAGATGTGGTGTTTTTACACAATGGAGTGCTGCTCAGCTATGAAGAAAGATTGCATTGAGGCTTTTATACTAACAGGATGTGACTTGAGACCACACTCATGAGTGAAACAAGTCAAACTCACATGTGTACATACTGTATTATCTCCCTAGTGTAAGAAACTGAAAGAGCAAATATGATCCAAAATCTATAATAAATATTGTGCTAGGGTATGAAACTGCTCAAAGGGGAAAAGTAATTGGGATAGGGGAAAGGAGGAAAGAAGGAAGGGAAAAGGAAAAAGACGTAAATTTGTATATGTACACATAAGATAGCTAAGATGATTATACTACTAATACTATTGTTCTTGGAAAAGAACAGTTAATACTCACATGATCAGATCAATTCTGCATGTCTATATCTGGAATCTAAGCAGCTCTTTTGAAGGTAACAATATGCAGTATTACAACCATTGTTAAATTCTTATCATCTGGTTTTGAAAAGCTATACTGTTATTGTTTTGGGTTTGTTGTTGTTTGTCTCTTTATTTTTGTTTTTCTTTTCTTAATTGAATAAATAAATAAATAAATAGATAAAATCTTGAACTAACAGCATCACAGTATTCTCTTAATTGAATAAATAAATAAATAAAATCTTGAACTAACTTAGCATCACAGTATTCTCTTAATTGAATAAATAAATAAAATCTTGAACTAACTTAGCATCACAGTATTCTCTTAATTGAATAAATAAATAAAATCTTGAACTAACTTAGCATCACAGTAAAACTGACAGGGCAATGAAGGCACTGAGAACTAAACAGTGATACATGTTTGCTGGGGTTTCTTTTGCTTCATTCCAGGATGAGTATTGCAGAATTTGCTGGCCTAAAGAAAAAAAAAGGAGTACAGATGTGATCACTCAACATATTAAAGTGAGAATTATTTTCCTCAGTGATGTTATGGAGTACACAAGTATAATTTTGACACTTAACTTTAAAGAATCAGTAAAAAATGACATTATATTGATAAACACAGAAAAAGACTATGATAATATTCATCATCTACTTATGATGAAAATCACTCAGCAAACTATAGAATGTACTTAAGGAAATTTCTTCAGAGCCATAAAAAACATATCATACCTAGAGCTTACATCATTTTGAACTTAACAAAATAATTTAAAGCTTCCCTTTTAAAATCTGGATGAAATAAAGGATGTTTACTGAGCACTTTCATTAACCATAGCACTGGAAATCCTAGTCTGTGTAATTTGGAGAGAGAAGGGAAATAGGTCCTCCACAAGGGAAAAGAGAGCCTCAGATTGTCTCTGTCTGTGGACATCATGAGTTTGAATGTGGGAGACAGCAAGAACACTGTGTCTGTGCCTTGGTCTCCCCAGCTCAGTGGCTTCTGTGACACTCCACCTGGTTTAAGAGGAAACTACAGAATCACAAGGTACTGAAGTTTCTCCTCAACTTTTCTAGGATGAGCTGTTCTACCAAAGATTCTCTACTATTTAGAGATTTCCTGATATTTGCTAAGCTTCTGCATCCTTAGGTTAATATTTTTCATCAACTTTGCAAACTTCACAGCCATTAACTCATCATCTGTGCTTTATCTCTCTACTGTTCTGTCCTCTGTGACTTCCATCAAGTCCTGATGGGTATGTTGGTGCTTCTCTTTAGATCTCTCAGGCTCCCCTCATTTCTGTTCTCTGTGCTTGAGACTTGATGCTTCTGGTGGACCTGTGTGCACATACAAGGCTTATTTTCTCTGTCGGCTAAGTGATGCTATTGGGCTGTGCTAGTAGATTGCTATTTTTCATTATTAAGTGAAATAATTGGCATAGGATTCATTTTTATTTTGTCTCCATTTTGTCCAATATAATTTCTTTAGAAATATTACTTAAAACACTTTAACATATTAATAGCAAGCTTTGGAAATTTTCATTATCTAAATGCAATTTACAAGCCTATGAGCAGTGTTTTTCTTCAGAACATTCTCTTTCTGGAATAGGTCATATCTTCACTTTTTGTGTGCTACATTACACCTATTTAAAACTTGGCATTATAGAGAGCATGTTTCATGAGTTATAAATCTGACCTTCTTCCTTCCAATTGCTGATATATTGTTTTGTTGCACATTTTTAAGACAAAAGCTGAAGAAATCATGAGTGGCCACTAACATTTTTGTTATGCTTTGTTTTCTGTTATTTTTTAAAGTGTTTAATTTTTAATCGTTTTACACTTGGCTTCCTACTGGTGCAACTGTGTCTGCAGAGCCCAGACAGCTGAGGCTTGGTGAACAATTTATTAAACTGCTCTTCCCCCTCCCCAGGTAGAGCTTGGTGTTTGGGTGCAGACTTTCTCGGGGTTCCCCGGCTTCCCTTGCAGCTAAACATCATCCCTGTACAGGTGAGTGACGACACCGGGCCTTTGCTCCCCAGACTTTCTTCACATGAAACTACACAGAAGCACAAGTCGACATCGCCTTTGTTTCTAGGGACGTTGAATATCCACTGCAGCATGCCGGTATCTGGGGCCTGCACAGATGGAGGAAGCCTCTTCTGACAGCAGAATTGCTCTCTTGTGTATCCTGCTTCCTCCACGGACATGTGTGCATCAGGCATTAGTGCTGTCAGGAGATGAAATGTGTTGGCTAGAAAACAGCTTAGTGGCCAAGTGGTGCCTGGTGAGGATTGACTCTTGAGCTTTGATGGAGGATGAGGAGAATCAGGCTAGATTGTCAGACCTTCCAGCTTACATTATGCTAATGATCTAAAGTTTTTCCCTTAAGGTTGATAGACTAAAGCTGAGTTCACCATCTATGCAATACACTGCAAAAATTCAAGCTTCTGAGTAATAATCACCTATATGGACAGATGGTTTACATGAAATACCAGTTCTTCAGTATTGTGGAGAAGCATGAGTAAAAGTTAGCATTTGAAATATAAATACTCCATATTTATATTTTTGCAGATTTATGCCACATGAATATGCAAAGGAAATGTTTAAAAACAATTCATTAAATTAATAAGTTGCTTAAAAACATTTAAATTTCTTTTATATACTGACAACTCAGTTAGTATAAATATATGTATAAAGTTATTAAGATTTAGAAAGGTAGTTGTATGCAAATATCTTCTCTGTAAAATATTTCTTTACTTTTTATCCGTTGAAAATATTCTCCAAACATTGTTCGATTTTAGAAATAAAATATAATCATATGTATTTTGAATTTCATGTAATCCTTTTCCCTGGGTGGCTTTGGAAAGTTAACACATGCTTGCATGTTGCTTTATGATGTTACCTTATCTTATGAAAACCTGAGGACAGTAGTTTCAGAAAATTGCTAACAATCTGCTTTAAGGCTTCTCATCTAAAAATGTGCTATTTGTAATTACTTAATATGTGTTTTCCCTACAAATTTGTCTTTTTTCTTGTTGTGAATGGAAGATCACAGATTAGATCTATGGCAATGAGAGACTAGCACAGGTGTCCTCTCCTGAAACCCTGAGTGTGCACCGAGGGCAGGTGGCCCTCTCCATCCCTTGCAAGCACTGAGGTCAACTATGGCTGTAGATTTGCCCTAGCAAACAAGAAATATGTAGAAATTTTGAATGACAAAGGCTCTGAGGCAGGTAAGATTAGATCTAATCTAATGAATGGAATCCAAGGTATAATTTAATTTAAGGATTTGGATTTTGAAAAAAAATCACTACCATTGATGGGAAAAGGTACCTGTCTTCATTTAGAACTCCATAAAGAACTAGCTAAGCACTTACAGAGAGTGTTTCAGTATTTTGGAAATAATTTGCACACATGGTTTTCTATTCCATAGGAAATTAAGGGCTAGAGGGGGCACCTAGATGGCCTGTGCTGTTTCTTACAAATAAAAGTTAACTTGATGACAGCTGCTATGGAGAAAATATTTCCCAGCTACAGCTCTGGCAGAGATTTAATTTCTATAGTACATGCAAAACTGAGGAAAACCCCAAGACAAGAAAGGAAGTGAAATATCCAATTAATAAGTGGGCAAATTAACAGAAAAGATGTGTACTAAAAGAAGTACAAGTGGTCAATAATTATACAAACATGCTCAAGATCTTTAGCTGTTCAGAAAAGCATAATAAAGTTATATTGAAATTTGAGATCATTGTATTCAGGAAAGCTATAATCAAGAATATAGAAAGCAAGATATGTTGGTAAAAATGTGTGAAAGAAAAAGCTTTCCATAAGTTGGAGAGAATATAAATTAGTGCATCCACCATGAAAATCAGTAAGGCTGTCTCTAAAATGCTAGAAATCATGGTACCATTTGTTCTAGCAGTATCGATCCTTAATATAATTTGAAAGAATTAAAATTTAACCCTATAATGACATGTACATCTATGTTGATCTAAGTGGAACAGTAGCTAAACTGCCAAAACAAGCCCAGATGCCTGTTCAAAAATGAATGAGAGAAAAAAAGTAGTTTAGGCGCACAATAGAATTTTTCAGTCACAAAAACAATTAAATTTTGTCATTTGCTAGAAAATAGAGGAGCTGAAGAAAATCATTTCTTGAAAGTAAGAGAAATTCCAAAGAACATGAAATAACTCATATATTTTCTCACATATGGAATCTGAAATTAGAAAAAAAAAAGTGGAGACATCAAGAATGACAATGACCCCCCAGGAGGGAGATCAGAGGGAGAGGGGTGGAGGGGCTGGTGGTGATGGGGTAACAATCACAGGTTATTAAAAGCATGCACCACTATGCCCAAACAATAGGCACAGGTACTCATAGGTTTTCAAAAATAATTGAGAAACAAGATCCCAACCAAGAATTAAGACATCATCCAAAATATAGTTTCGTTTCTTTTAGGAATTCCAAAATAACTGAGATTTAGTTTAAGCTAATAGAAATTTTTAATATTGGCATTTGCAGCAAACTGTTGATTTTATTAACTCTCTCATCATTAAAGAGATTTTGTACAAAAGCCTCAGTTGACTAAAAGGGCAGCCCTCAGGCTCTGATCAGCTGACCGGCTCAGCTGGTGACACCGTCAGAGTGTGAATCCTCCCTCAGAGTCAGGAGTGCGATTTTGCTTCTACCAGAGATGCTGGCTCTGCTCTTCCTCTGGCTGCGGCGCCCTTTTCTGTCCATGCCA
>PVLA01010282.1:53521-64646 GCA_004027455.1 Hydrochoerus hydrochaeris
GTCGAGGGTGGAGACTCCAGGGGGGTTGCTGGAGGCCCTCTAGATAACCCCTTTGTGAGGACTGGTTGTGGGGTTTTGCCTTCTGTGAGTAGTGTGAGAGAGTTTATACAAAAGCTTTAAATGAAAGAGCTCATGGAGGAGGATTTACAAAATTCCTGTGAGACAACTGCCCTGAGACACTGGACAGGCAGCCAAAGACGGGCAACTAGGACACATATGTTACACCACCGGCCGCCTAAGACAGGCACAGGACCAATTGCTGTCCTGCAGGCCCATGACGGGTAAGGCCTGGTTGGGTACATGTGAAGAGTCCTTGACCTAAGACAGGGGCTGTCCTCGCAGGGACTGCCGCTCCCATAAATGATAAGGAAAGCAATGTAGGGAGTGGCCTAATAATCTCACACATCTCTTCCTCCTGCGGGAGTCCGGGTGCATAGGCTTGCATTTCCCGGGCTGACTCAATGTCAAGATTAAAATGTTAATTGATACCTATTGCCCTGAACCTGGGGCGATTCCTGCTTGGAGTTGAGGTTAAAACCTATTGTTTAGGATTTTCCCTGCCTGGCCCTAAGTCTGGGGCGCTTCCTGCTTGGGGCTGGGGGTTGCTGCCAGGGTTGGCAAATATATATTCCAGCTTCTAAAATATAAAGGCGGATTCAGATTCACTCACAAACTGGGGTGCAGTGTTTTCTGTCTCTCAATCGCTGACTCCCTGACCACCTTTGGGAAACCCTAGCCCTGCCGCAGCTGGACTCCGGCATCTGGCCACGCCCGGAAGGAGGAGCCTTAGGGAGCAGCTGCACATCCTCTGGAAGCCAGGCAGGGACTCATCCTCCCAGCCCGGGTGAACTACTCTAAATTAATACAGACGGTAGCGCTCTTTCTGTATGTCTGAGAGTGACACAACGCAAAAGCAGAAGTCATTTTGCTTTCCTGCTTTTCTTTCCAAATCAAATTACTTTTTGATTAACTGCGTGTGTTTTTGAATTCTATAGGCATCCAAAAAAGCTAAATGGAACCGTTTATGATAAATGGAACCGTTCTTACAGTGTTCACCTCACAGATATTTCTGATCTTCCTTCTTCAATCATGTTACTCTCTTTAAATTCAGTTAATTTAGTAACAGTTTGATGTTATGTGAAAAATCCATATGAGGTAACATTTTTCTAACTAAATAAGCAGCTATGTTTATATTAATGACTAAATCAGTGATTCAGAGTAGCAACTGGCTCATCACACATATTTCTTAATTAGTGAATGAACTTGCTTTTCAGGTGTAAATGTTTAGGTTTATATAAAATAGCTTCATTAAAAAGATTTTTGGTTCACATTGTCTGTGTCATACATATTATAAAAATATTTAACTGATGTATGTGAGGCTTAACCAGTATCTTCTACTTGTGAATATCTTAGACAAAAAATTTATGCTATTAGTCTTTCCCATTGTGACACTGTACACTATTAACACGTTTACACACAGTGTAAGCAAGAAAAATCCATTGGTAGAACTCAAAATGAAATTTGAATGTACATAAATGTAACAATTTTAAATCCTAGCAAATTCACAATTTAATTTCTATTACATACCATTTATACATGCTAATTTTGCAATCAATCTACATTATACAATTTTGTTGATATTTCAAAACTTCTTAGTCATTCTAGTGAATAATAATGTCTTTTGTAATAGACATTTTCTGAAATCTTTTTTCACTTCCTTGTTTCTTAGAGTGTATATTAAAGGGTTTACAAGAAGGGTGACCACACAGTAGAACAGAGATTACTTTTCCAACAGTGATGTTGTATTTGGCCGGAGAGTGGATGTAGGTAAAGATAATGGTGCCATAGTAGATGGTGACTACAGTCAGGTGGGAGGCACAGGTGGAGAAAGTCTTCTTCCTGGCCTCTTGTAAGACAGCCTGACCACTGTGGCCACAGTATTTTCATAACGAGACACAGTGAGGAAAAAAGAACTTAGAATCACAACTGAACTACATGTGTAACCCAGGGCTTCTACCAAAAAAGTGTCTGAGCAGGAAAGTTTGAAAATGGGGTCTGAATCACAGAAGAAATGATTGGTCTTCTGGAGACCACAAAAGTTTAAGTAAGAGATGAGTATAGAAGTGGGTAAAGGGGCAAAGAATCCCCCAGCGCAGGACCCAGATGGAAACTTGAGGCAGATCTGAGCATTCATGAGAACTGAGTATCACAGAAGCTTGCAGATGGCCACATACCGATCATAGGCCATCACAGCTAGCAGGATGCACTCTGTAGCTCCCATAGAGAAGAAGAAGTAGTATTGGGTAATACATCCATGAAGAGAGATGGTGACAACTTTGGAGAGGCAGGTGGCCTGCAATTTAAGCATGGTGGCTGTGGTGCACCAGATCACTAAGGAGAGTTTCCCTAGGAAGATGTACGTGGGTGTCCGGAGTGTGGAGTACTTGAGGACAGTGAAGATGATGAGGGTGATTCCCACGAGGGAGAGCAGGTACACAGTGAAGAAGGTGACAAAGGGCCTGAGCCACAGGGAGGGAGAGCCCGAGAATCCCAGGAGAATGAACTCTGTCACTGTGGTATGGTTTGCTCCATCCATAGCTCATCTTACTTGACATTGAAGGGGCCGGCAATACCAGATGATGTAAGATAACCAAGGTGTTGAGAATGCAAAGTTCATATTTTTTCATTTAATGATTATCAGTTACCCCTATGCATACAAAGTAATGACTGTGAAAAATATGATTGATATTTGTCTAAACAGTTTCCATGAATCATATCATTTAATTTTCAAATTAATTCCCCAACAAGAATAATGATCCATATCTTCTAATTGGTAATCATCCACATTTTACTAATTGAACATTATGTAGTTTTTTTTCATCCTTATATCTGTGTTGTTTCTTGTTGCACATTGGAAGCAAGCAATGTGAGCTTTGAAAACCAAGGTAACGATGCCACATGTCTATAAGTGAGCCTGGTGTTGTCCTGCCCCTAAGGAACCCACAGCCTAATGTCCAGAGGGACAGGCTAGAGAAGACCTTTTCTAACTGTTGTTGCTGAGCTCTTCACAGCATCGACACCATGCACAAAAATGAAGGGTTTTTTTATGTGTCCATTTTTTCCCTGTGGTGATTATGCAGAGAAAACAAGGTGAATGAGCTCCTTGGTGAGATGATTATGATTTCATCAGCCTGAAGGCCTAGGGTGCTGCTCTCTCTTGAGGACAAACATGGGTTCCTGGAGGACTTCCCTGGTGAAGGTCAGAGTGTTGTCCCCTCAGACAAAGAAGGAACACAGGGAGTCTCAGGACTGTCCCATAGGAATTGAAGGAGCCATGTGGCTTCATTAGTGGACACTGCCTGTGATATTCATTAAACATACTGCTGTGGGAATTATCCTCTGCTACTGCAGCCATTACTCTACTGTCACAAAAGCATGTAGTCTGAATACACAGTACAAATTAGATCAGTGTTCAAGGTCTGCCTGTAAACTACGAGCATCACTAAACACAAAATGAGAGAAAAGCACAGCAGATTGCCACCTTCTCATTAAAAACACTAACGTCTGTAACAAACATTTGATGAAAGCAATGATGTCTAGGATTGTAAGGAAATGGCTGGGGCATTTCACCAAAGGAACACATTCAGGGTCTGGTAAAATATGTACAAAAGACTGGTAACTCTGAATTCAGAGGGAGAAAATGAAAATATACCTGACTGGATAAAGGCAGCTCAGATGACTTTCAGATATGCACAATGATTAGGAAATTTAGAAATCAAACTTAACATTATCAAATTATTTATTACTCAAGATATTTTTACTTTGTAAATTTATTTTTATTAAAGTTGGACAAAGTGTTACTGTATGTATTTATAAGATGTAAGGTGAAATTTTCATTTTTGAACACAATAGTTAAATGAAACTAAGTCTAAAACATCTCATCACAAATATTTATCCAAACATTTTAAATTGGCTATCTTTGCACTATTCACCTGCACCATAATAATTCAATAGTTATACTCATGGCTATGAATAAGAGCTATGAAAAAGTCAAAAAATTCTCCCATGTAAGTGAAGCTTTGTGTAAGCCTTGCTGCACCATATTTCCACTTCCCTCTTCCCTAGGCTGTGGGAATCATTATTTGGGCCTTTTCTTCTGTGAGAGCAATTGTTTAAATTGACACTTCATGGGTGACAACATGAAATGTTTGGATACTCCTTTGACTGAAATGGTTCTCCCATTTCTATTCATGCTGATATAAATTATGGATTGTTTCCTATTTAAAGCTGATTGGCATTCCATGGTACATATATATTATATCTGTATCTAATCCACTAATTGAGAGGCACTGGGAAGCATTGTACATCTTGGCTTCTGTGAATAATGCTTCAAAACAAAACCATGGGAGTCCAGACATTTTCTGTGAAGAGTCACTCAAACTGGAGATTGAATGCACACATGGGGCTAAAGAAAGGCTGTCTCTGAACATGGGCAGCCTGAGGCAAGCCACATAAATAAGCAGTCCCACTCTGAGAAAGCAGGGTGCACAGGTGAGCCAGGCAGACAAGTTGCTAGGTAGAGGGGTTAAAATCCACAACTTCCCAAGGGTATAAATAAATGTGCTGCAGTTGTTGAGCACTTCCTTTCCTCCCATCTGAGAGAGGGCTCCACCTGACCCCAGCTTTCAAAGTCTTTTCTATTTCTTCACTGCCCTTCAGGATCCTCATCCCAGGAAATTTGAGAGCTGCGAGGGTTGAGGCCAAATGGTGCCTGAACAGGGACCTGATGCACAAGGAAATTCAGAATTTAGCAGGTGTACTGAGCACACAAAAAGGACGGGGTTGTATCGATATCCTCAGTATTAAACCCATTGACACCATCAATATTGAGCACAAAAGTGTATTGGTATCCTCAATATTCAACCCATTAATATCAATGGTAAGCCCATATCAAGTGTAAAAGATGGGACAGACAGGTTCTCAAGAACCACAATGTATGTACAAATGTGTGCTGTATTATTGATTCCTGAATTTAAGAATGGACTTGGATGAGACACTGTTTTCATGATTGTATTCTTATCGAGACTGCACAGCTTGTTAAATTTCTTGAGTTAGTTTTTTTCCAAAAGAAGGAAATGTAAAGTTACATACTTGGGAAGAAGTGGGAAAGAATTTAGAGCAAGGCTAGGGAAAAAACAAACCAGCACAAACCTGTACAGACTTTTAAAGGGGTTATTTCACAGGGGCAAACTGCTGCCCACCTGCTGCTTTCTGCTTTCACCTCTCACTGTCCTGCAGGGTGGGATGGGGAACCAAAGAGATCCACTGGGTTTGGAATTTGGCTTACACAAGGCAGGAGGAAGGACAAGGTTGCTTGTTTCATCTGCAAGGGTGAAATGTTAGGGTTCTAATGTAATACAATGTTCACAGACTTACTACTGGTTCTTAAGGATTGTTACACCTGTGTTACGATGTTCAAATTGTGAAATGACAAAAATAAGCATGTCTTTGTATTTGGAAACTGATTTAAAAATGTGTCTGGTGCAGTTAGACAAGGGATGGAATGGAATGGTTGATACCCTGTGTCCTCTTGAGCAGTTTAGCAGCGTGGCCCAGTGTTTCACCAGGGGAACTGTGGGCCTCACTTAACCTGTGCAGAAGGAGGGCACAGAGGTGGTGTGCATGCTGCACCCACCCTAAGAGTATCCTACTTACAATGTAGGGCACAAAAGAAGGCTTACTCTCCCTCCCCTTTTCTTTTGCTGCTTTTTCTGTCATCCAGTGCCATGAAAAGTTGCTCCCTCAGATACCGTTCAATAGGCTTCTGCCTCCCACACTACCTTTCATCAAAATGCCTCTGCCTTATGCAAACAGTTCCATTTAACCCAGAAACTGGCTAAGCACACTGTTAAACAATGCTCCTCATGGGTAATACATTTTCCCTCACATTCTGTGTAGCTTAATCCCTGAGGATTACACCCCAATCGTCTCTGACAAAGGATGTCATTCACATTCCTGGGTTTGTGTCTTTATGCTGGGCACATGTTTCAGCAGACACATTCTCAGGATTTATTTTTGCTTCTTCCCACATTGGCACAATGACTAAACATATCACTGCTCATTGTTTGGGTGTTTTTATTTCCCTTGGAATCCCAAGGGCACTTAAGCCTGACTACAGTCCAGTCTACATCAGTACTGCCTTCCAAAGATTTTGTAAAACATTTCATATTTCCCTTACCAAGGGAATTCTTTAACCCTTAGGATCAAAGAATTGTTGCATGTTTTCACCATATGCTTAAAATTTAGTTGCAAAAACGAAAGTGGAAGTCCTGCACTACAAAATTTACACCTCATAATAGTCTTGGCAGTATACACTATTAACTTTGAAAATTCTACTAAGGAGGGGACAGCAGCAACAAAAAGAAAACCCAGTCAGCTAAGAGAAAAAACCTAGCAAGAATCCTTTGCAAAGATCTTCATAATGGACAATGGAAAGGACCAAGTCCAGGGCTAATTTAGGGTCATGGATATGCTTGTATCTTTCCAGAGAATGCTGAGTGGTCTATTTGAGTACCAGAGTGTGCTGCTCAGCACCCTGGTATTGTGAGAAGCTAATTTGTTGACTAATTCTACTAATTCTACTGTGACAACTGCCTCATGAGTGTTAGCTTCAGTTTTGTGCAGCTCTTACTTTGTGTTTTTTTTATATTTATTTTTTATTACTCAGTTTACTGCATGAAAGGTTTATCTTAGTCCAAGTGAAAATGGAACTAAAATGCTCACTTACATGAGCTCTGAGGTTTCTAAACATGTGATAAGGGACAGAAAGGACATTCTACTCACGGTGAGGAAATCCTCACATAAAAAATTCAGTGCATCATGAGCACAAGGATTTTTAAGCACATAAGACAGTAGTTGGAGATGTAGCTTAACAACATTTGACCTCTCTTTTTGTTTCACTTTGTGTATCTCATTGCTCAGAGTTCATGATCACCAGTTTTTCTTTCCTAGTTCCCTAAGAAAAATGTTGCTTCTGTTCATATGAGCTGTGGTCAGTGTAGTAACCAGCACTACTATGTTGCTGTGAAACTGCCTCAGATCCCACACTAAAATCTGGAAGAAAGACTCCAGTGAAACTCTTCTAAGTTTCTCCAGGGACCGTGATTTTCTGCAGTGTGCAGGGAATGACATTTTCTGTTATGTTCTGGTTTTCCCTTTCTTTTGCCTCAGAAGAGACACATCATCTGACAGTTTCTTCCAAAGCCACCAAATTCCCATAGATCTCAGCAACTTGGTCCTTGTTTATTAAAATGCTACAAAAATGCTGATCAAACAAAGCCTGCATCTGGGTGTTTATAGGGGTTTTATTCAGCACCATCAAAGCTATCAGAAACTCTAATCCTTCTGTAGGTGAAGGATAAAGTATAGCTCAACAATACATGAAAATAACAAGGTTTGAAATATTAATTCAGATTATCATACAGATGTTTCCATGTAATGAAATCCCATTGAATAGTCACATGTTTCTTGACTATGACTAAGTGATTTTTGGAAAATTTTTGGAAAAAAGAAGAAAAACACACTGAGAGTTGTGGGGTTAGATTAATAATAGAGTTAGGGTTAGGTTTAGGGTTAGGGTTAGGGCTAGGGCTAGGGTTAGGGTTTGGGAAATACTTTATATAACTAGACAATATAAAGCATTTAGTGTTGTGCAGGGGAAATGTGTATCCTTTTTTGCATTTATTCATTGATTCATTCATATAAATAGAGTCCATAGATATTTTTATATATTAAACAATGGCATAAATTCTCACATTACTTTAGTTATTTTTTTTCTTTTATTCTGTTCATCGAGAATTCATTCAGTTGATTTTTTTGAAATACGCTCTACCATCTTGGGGTTCAGGTTTGCCAGATTTTGATTGTTTGATCCCAATCATACTTTGTGACTAAGAGTTAAACAATAGCCTCAGCTCATCCTGTATTTTTCCTGCCCTAGCTAATGAATGAGAGTTTTCCTGGGCCCGGCCCAGTTTCTGTTCCCTAGTGCTCTGTCGTCTCAGGAATTCACATACACAGCTCGTGTTTGCTATCCTGGGAGAAGCTGAGTCATAGTTGGCTTGTGAGTGTTTTAAAGCACTTGCTACTTCCTGGACAATGAACATCCTGAGACACAGTACCGAAACCTCACTGTCCCTTGTTCTGTCTCCTCACTTCTCACTGAATCAACAGCTGTGTCATGGGTGATTTCTAGGAATGTTAGGTATGGTCGCTTGTTTTGGATGTGGTCTCCATTCTTGGTCACTCTCTTGGTTGACACTGCAGAAGAGAATTCAGAGAAACTTAGAGTGTACTGCTTCTATGCCCTTCCAAATCTAAAAACTGCCTTTTTCTACTAAATTTTTTGCATTTAACAGTATTTTGCTTCCTCACTCTGTAATTCTCCTGAAGCAATGTGTTATCTCTCTGCTCCTGTGTCTCTCAATCTCCTTCCTTCCCTCCCCACCCTGTCTCCTTCTTCCTGTCCCCTCACTGTCCTGCCATCCTCGAGTAGGTTTGATTCATGAAGTGGTCAGTTCACTGTTGAAAGCACACACTAGGACACTGTCTGCTCAGCATAGCACTGGCTGTATTTTTCTGCAGCTTTTTGCTGACACATGGAAAGAGCATCCTTCATTCTCAGCAGTTCCTCCCTCCTGCAGCACAGATTCTGACCCTGTGCTGTGTTCACTTTATGCCATATGACTCACCATGCCCTGCAATAAAAGATAAGAGTGCTGGAAAGGAAGATGTGAAGAATATGATACTGTGTTCCAGTTTCTTTATGTGATACACTTATTTATTGACCTCTACAAATACATGTGTCACTTCCTTTCCATCCCATAATTCCCTCCATATGTTTCAAAATTTTAAGCACTCCCATTTCATGATGATATCACTAATATTTTCCTAAAGGTTTTGACACAGCTGTAGGGGAACAGTAAGGGGATTGTGTGTGTGTGTGTGTGTGTGTACGTGCACTTATACATGTGCACAGGTGTAGAATGACTGATTCAATTCCACATATTCCAGTGATTTGATATTTAGCTTTTCATCTTTGAAAAGCATTTTTAAAATTCACTTTCCCTTCCCTTTTGGTTTCCTCTCTTGTAATAATCTCCTTTGAGTTCGTTAAAGAATAGAATGAAACTATAGTAAAACTTACTCATTGTCCTTTACCATTTATTCATTTTGGTTTTCTGATACTAATTCCTTATTATTAATAGCAAATGTGAAAATGCAGTATGAATATAGGGTGTACATTCTGTCAGTCATCAGGATGGAGATTGGGTGTAACATCCATGGAAAAAATTTTCATGTTATCTTTTAAATATATCGTTACTGGATTTTTATAAGATCCTATAATAAATAGTACAATGGTTACTGGATTTTTATAAGATCCTATAATAAATAGTACAATGTGGCTGTTTTCCACTGGAGCAGTAGTTTAATTCTTAAAGCCATTTATGCTGTATGATGAAAATGGAATGTATTGATTTTACTGAAAATTAAAAATGCTCTCTGCTTCAAATCACTTCCCTATACTCAACTGTGGGAGAATTCCTATTAAAAATAGCAACAATCATATTTGTGAAAGCAGTACAGATGATGTTCAGATACTGGCTTTCAAGTTCTTTTTGTATTTCTTCTTTTTTTTTTTTTCTAATAGAACCTAGGTCTGAACTGTAAGAGGGAAATAGCTCCAGTCAGACCTCAACTCTCTGTCCCAGCACCACCTCTTGGGATTACACTAAAGTGAGATAGAAGAGAGCAGAGCTGTTCAGGAGTTGAGAAATGAGCTCAGGAAGGATGCAAAATGCTTCTCTGTAGGACAGAGGAGAATGCTGAGCCCATTTTCCAGGTAGTCACAGAGGGCCCTTCTGAGTCCCACTGGGCCACACTGGACATCATGCTGATCTGACTCTGCTCTCCTGTGAGTGCAAAAAACAGACAGACTCTGAGGATGCAGGGGGTAAGGTGCTAATCCTAAAGGGACTTTTAATCTTGAAGGGTTCTTCAGGCAGATATGTGGTCCTAGCAAGAACCATGAAGTCCCAGAGATTTTGTCCCTCCCAACTGCATGGGGCCAACCAGGGCTAGAGCTCAGCAGGACAGAGGCTTCCAGTTCTGAGGGTGCAAACACAGTGTGTACTTAGCAGGGAGACTTGCATGACTAGGTTGGAGATGACCTTCGGGTGCTCACAGAAAACCTGCTCTCCTTTATGAGAATGGCTGCACTTAGCATTGCGGTGAGGTCACTGAAGTGGTCCAAAGGGCAAAGAGTTCTAGGGACAGAAGGCCAAGCCCTGTACTCATCTTGGGAACCCAGGTTCCATGAGTTGGGAGGATGCAAAGCCTCCCTGGTCAAATGTGCTTGTCTCAGTTTGGGCTAGTTCTCAGTGCTGGCAGTTTCCACCCCAGAATATTTCTGATTGTTACATTAGCCTCAGATTTGCTCCTTTATTCACAATGCCACTGTATATTTAGAAGTCAGTTTTTCAAAAATGGGTGGAATAGCTTTCAGTGCTCTGTGGTTTGCTAAACAACTGCACTAAAAAAGTGTGGGTGCCATGATAAAATCTAAACCAAGCAATTAAATTTTTATGAATATTTTTTCTTAATGTCTTCCATAAGGAAGTTGAATAATTACTTGTATGGTCACTTTATATGATAAGTGTGTCACTTTTTCCTTTCAGTTTTTTCTTCTCATGTGTTTCTTTCAAAGGAATGTTCTACTAGATTTCCTAAGTTACAGAATGTACTGTCAGAGAGATCTCTTCCTGTTCCACTTCCAACAGCTCAGCCAACTGATGGACAAAGTATTGACCATTTAATTTTGCAGTGTGGAGTAAGTAGATGATTCACCCATGACTTCTAATCCATACACCAACTACACCAACAAGGAAAATATGGATTCATAAAATGGGAATCCTAAGCCTTAAGTTACTATTGCATAGCCAATCCTGGAAAATTTAATGAGAAAAAATAAACCAAAGTTTTTTCACATACTTTTTTGAGAGAAATAGAAGTTCTTTCTTGTGGCAAAATGTATTCAGTTGAATTGTATTGGACTGTTACACTTGCC
>PVLA01010283.1:0-65002 GCA_004027455.1 Hydrochoerus hydrochaeris
GGCAGGGCTAGTTCCCCAGGGGCACAGAGCTGCCCATCTCGAGACAGTGCAGACCCAGACGCTGCGTGTTCCGGCCTCCGGAGCACAGGTGGCACCAGAAGCTAAGGCCACGTAGCCGGCCACTCAAACGCCACGCTCTTTAAAACCAGGGCTCCCTGTCACCCCAACTGGAGCGGCCAAATCAGGGACTGCAAGTCCCGCGGCCCCCCCCCCCCCCATCATACTTGCCACACTGGTAGCAGTTTTCTCCATCCAGCTGTTCCAGCTTCACAACTGCGCCAATGCTTCGTTAATACATCACCGCACAGGGTCAGAGAGATGGAGAGAGCAAGCAAGCAGAAGACTCAGAAAAACAAGGGAGAATTTTATGAAAAAAACATGTTTTTATGGGTGCGGTATAGCTGAGCTCCCAGCTACCTGAGAAACTGAGGCAGTAGGATTGCAAGTTTGGGTGCAGCCTCAGCAATTTAGGTCCAATTTCAAAAAAAAAATCTTTTTTAATGGGCTGAGAATGTGACTAAGAGGCAGTGGGCCCTGGATTCAATACTCAATGCCATCCCCCCGTAACTATCCCCCACCCCCAATTAAAAGCAGCAGATTAAAGTGAACAAAAGTATGTAAGAAGGAGGTTCATGCAGCTTTACTTAGAACACTGTAAAAGTGGAAATCAACAAGGAGCTATGTCCACCTACTGGGCCACCACCAACTGCCCAAACACGCTGATGAGGAAGGTCTCCAGGTAGATGGAAATGAAAACAGCAAGTGAACAAAAAGGCAAAGGCATAATAGCTTTTAAAATTTTTTCTTTTTTGCCATACTAGGAATTGAATCCAGGGCCTTCACACTGAACTTTATACCCAACCTTTTCTTATTTTTATTTTAAACAGGGTCTCACTAAATTGGCCAGTTTGGGTTCAAACTTGTGTTCTTCCTGCCTCAGCCTCCAAGTGTCCTGGCATTATAGACATGCACCACAGTGCCCTGCTTATAATCTCATTTTTCTAAAAAGATCCTAATTTGTTTTGGTATAGTGTACTGGTATAGTGTGTATCAAATGACTAAAAGCATGAATCCTGAAGGGCAGACTTTACATATGTCCATAATGTTTGTTCTTTTCATGATAAGCATGCATTACATCTGTAATGAGAAAAATAAAAGCTCAAAAATAATGAAAATATAGTTCAGAAAATGCAAGATGCTAAAGCAATTTCTAAGGAATAAGAATCATCTAAAGTTTGCTAATATAGGTACCAAAATCTGATTTTATTAAGTGAAAAATCAAAGAGTAATAAAGGTTTAAGGCTTGGCCCCTACAAAAATTATTAAATTCACCTTTATCTCCAGTATAATATCAAGATATGTTTCAAAAGTATCTGAAACAGCATTGCAATTTAAACATTGGACTGAAATAAAAATAAATTGCAAAATGTAAGAAAAGTATAATCAATATTGCAGTGTCAAGTATAGAAAATAAAGAACACAAATGCTACTTCAAAGTAAAAAAAAAGTATAATTTTTTTCTACTAGATTGGGAAAAAAGTTAATCTTATACACAGTGTAGGAAAAGGTCTTATGAATTTGGCCCCCTGTACACTACTGGATGGAATATAAACTGGTTATGACTTCTTAGAACAATGATGTGTCAGTGTTAAAATTTAAAATACATCTTATGGGCTGGGGATTTAGCCCAGTGGCATAAGCACCTGTCTGGCAAGCGCAAGGTCTTGAGTTCAATCCCCAAAACCAAAAATTAATAAATTAATTAATTAAAATATACCTTATGACTCAAATTTTAATACTAAGCATTTACCATGTACACTTTTATACGGTAACAACAGAATAGAAAGCTAAGTATCCATCGATAGGAGAGTAAAACAAGAGGACACCACTGCAGCTATGAAACAGCCCGTTAGATCTACATGTGTTCAGAAAGATTACTACTCATGTTAAGGCAAAAACAAAACTATTCTACAGTTGGCTCTCAATGTGTTGATGAATAAGAAACTACCAGTAGGATAGACTAGGAACTGGTACCGGGGCTGCCTCCAGGGAGGAGGAGGGAGTCTCTACTTTTCCTTGTTTCTACAGTTTTCATTCTAATACCACATGCGTGTGCCACTTTATTGACTTGTGAACAAAAACTCACCTCTGGATCTCAGGTATCCCCCAAACACCTGGCAAATTAGTGTGGTGGCCTGGGTGTGTCTATCTAATCTGAAAAAGACAAAACAGTGATATAAGAATTGTGCGAAATTTTGGGTGCTATGACTAGATTTTAAAAGCAGGTATATTTATAAAAAACAAGAATTCAGAGAGGAGAGCCACGGAAATAAAAAATCCATCTGTGTGGTGTCAGAGATTGGCCCTGCCTGGTGGGGCACAGTGACAATCTGGGGAGGAAGACAGAAGGAGCTAAATTATGAAGGGACTCTGAAATCAAGGCAGGAATTTGGCTCTCAAGCAAAGCGGCAGGAGGAAGACGCCCTCAGCAGCCTTGTGGCCCCACGTGGGGCCTGGGGAAGGTGGGGAAGGCAGAGTCCGTCATTATCCAGCCAGTGAAGCCCTGGACAGTGAGAGGAATGCAAAGGGAGCTGTCTGTACCGGGGGTGGGGGCAGGAGCGGGTGGGTTAGGAATGTTACATAAGGTCTCGCCCATCTTTCTCTTGGGTCTGCATTTAGAGTTTAGGAGAAGCCATAGAAACTGGCAGCTGACAGAGACAGACAGACAGAGAGAGAGAGAGAGAGAGAGAGAGAGAGAGAGAGAGAGAGAGAGAGAGAGAGAGAGAATGAGCACAGGCAGGAAACATTTATTAGGCTGGAGGTCAACAGAGAAAATGGCACAATTAGGAGAAACAGGTACTTTTAGACCTGCCAGGGCGTGCCGACATGGAAAAAGAACAGCGAAAGCAATGTTCATTTCCTGACATCTATAATTGAAGAAATTCCAATTGTGATAGTAAGCACATCTTTTTAAATTTTAGTCATTTTAAAATAGTGCAAATCAGGGCTGGGGATTTAGCTCAGCAGCTCAAGTGCTTGCCTGGTAAGTGCAAGGTTGTGATTTCGATCCCGGTAACACACATAAAAGAATGTAAATCAGGAGAGGAAGAGGCAATGCAAAGCCAAAACATAAAGCAAACAGATCTGTGTATTTTCAACATAAAGGCAAAACAAGCATAATAAGCCAGAGGTGTAAACTGAAGAAATGCTGTGTGCTCACTCGCTGCTGCCAGTTAGGCACGCTTGCTGCATGGCGCCAACCGTGTACTGAAGAAACTCATGGGCATCTTCCTGCTCGACAATTTGGAAGTGGCTGGCTATGCCTATAAATTTCAAGTAAAGACAAGGCTTTATCATTACATATTAAATGCCAAGGCTGCAAAGTTACATCTTATGTTACTCAGAAAAGCCCAAATAATTACACTGAATGAGAAAGTAGCTCTCACTCAAGCACCATGCACTTTCATCAAGAGTCCCCGGGAGCTGCAGTTCCCAAGCCCAGGAGCAGCCACAGAATGACTCTTGACCGAGTTAACACAATTCCACATGAATAAAGTCAACATCGTTCTACCAACACAAGTTCATCCAAAATGTTAGCTTAATGCACTCATAGATATGACTCTCAAATCCATAAGAGACCTTTTACAGGGCACAAATACCCAACATATTTGATCCTGTACCAATGACCACAGGACAAATTACATTCTCATTTCAATCCTTCTAAGTGACTCAGCAGTTTCAAGAAGGAAATATTTTTAAAAATTATAAATAAAACAATAGCAAAAGTGTATGAATAGCAAAAAGCCTATTAGATACTGAGTTTTATATGTGTAGATAAATAAATATATTCTGGCTTATATAATAAAAACTGCCACTAATCCCACCAGTTTTGACCTATATAAATAGCAATTCCATGATTCAACTGTGTGTATATATTCATACATTTAGAACAGTGATACTTTCCTAAAGACTAACTTATTGTTTATGCCTGCTATATACATGTGTCTAAAAGTAAGTCTGTAATTAATCAAAATAATCAAAACCTGTCCTGGCTAAAATTTTGTTGGAATCCAATATGTTTTAAATATTTCTGCTCTCTTTACTCTGGCCTATCAATGATGCTAAAGGCCAAGTTAATCTTTAGTAGTTTTTAAGGCAAAAGGATTACAATTTGCCAGTGTAAACTTATGCATCTCCATAATCACCAAGCAAGATACTAGATTAAGATAAAAAGGATTTTTTATTTGTATGCATTTTTATTACAACATGGCTAATTAAAATGACATAAAAGTGAACCCCAAAAGCACCCAGAGCCTGGTGTGGTGGTGCATGTCTGTAATCCCAGGCTGAGGGAAGAGGATCTCGAGTTTGAGGCCACCCTGGGCTACACAGTGGGACCCTCGGCTGGGGGGAATGCAGTGGCAGGGGCACATAGAAAATACGAGAAAATTTCAAGCCACCTATTTAAAATAAAATAGAAAAACCAGAAGTTTGTTCATAAATGTAGTTAAGCTATGAGTATAAACTTTTGCTTAAGAGTATAATTACCGCTGCTGGAGTGGGGACACCCAGACCCAAGCCTCTCTCTATGAGTCAGCACCATTGGCAGACTGTGGGGGGAGAGAACCAGACCTCACCAGGAGGTGATCCCCACCTGGAAACCATATCATTTTCATTGTTTTGTTGGGTGGGGTTTATTTTCTTTTGTTGTGTTTGACTATGTTAAACCTGATGACATGAGCAGCTATTTAAAAGATATCAAGACATCATGGAAGCCATTTTGGATTTACTATTGGCTTGTTTTGAAGTTCTTTATTGCATTCATTGTTTTGTTTTTATTGTTTTCTATTCTATTCTGTTCTGGTTAATTTTTACTATGTTTGAAGATATCTGCAGCTATTTCAAAGACCACAAATGGCATTATGATAACTATTATTGATTTTGTAAGGTTTTTGAAGCCTTGTATCACTTATACTGGTTTATTTTTATTGGTTTTATTCTGTTTTATTTTCCTTGGCTTTATCCTCTTTAAAATAAAAAATTAATAGTAAAAAAAAGAGTATAATTACCTTTATTTTGACAATTCTTGTATGATACAGGATTAATTTACCAAATTTTAATTAATTATTAAATAATTAATTAAAGAAACTTGTAGGACAGTATGAGAGTTAGACTACTCAGCACAGAAATCCAACTGCTATAGTTTGTGTTTGGATAGCCCACCAAGCCTCATGCAGTCATGGAAGCAGCTGAGTCTAGTGTTTGTGAATGGCTTGTTGTCCAGTTCTGGGATTGGTGGTGTGAGTGCTGCACACACCCCGGGATGGTTAGCTGGCATACAGTATAAGAGAGAGAAGGAGGCATGCTTAGCCCCTTTTGCCCTTTTCACTCTTGTCACTTGCAGCCACCATGAATGGCTACCCCTTAGCCACATCACCCTGCCTTGCAGCCATATGAGTTAGACTACTTGGCACAGAAACCCAACTGAAACCTCCAAATATTGTAAGCTAAATAAACCTTTAATTCTTTCATTTTGAACATCAAGTATTTTGTCTCAGCAATGAGACAAAAGGAACCAAGATACCAACTGAGAAAAGGCCTCTGTAAATGATTTTATTAACAAACTGAGTTTTAAGTCATTTAAAATTTGCTTACAGCAATACTCCCAAATTCACTTCTAGAAGTAAGCATTACCCTGATACAAAAAATGGTATAAATATTTTTGCTCAGCCTTTAGGGATCCTAGACAGTGGACAGCTCAGGTAGGAGCTCTTCTCATGGGCAGGGACAGAAGAAGAACTGTGGGGTTGGAATCCTGTCTTCCCAAGGCTATGCCTCAGTGAGGGCCCAGCTAAGGTAGAAAGACCTCACCTAGTCAGATGCCCTCAGATTCTTGTCCCAGGATAGGAATCTCTTGATTACAGGATCCTCTGTGAAGACAATGAATTATTAGCTTGGAATCTGGCAGAGTTTCCTATGGGGCAAAAAATGGGGGCGAGAATCAGGCCTGTCTGCAAGAAGGTTCCAGATAGGGTCCAGGTATGCAGACAGAAAGAGGAGGGAGAAGAACATTCAGCTGGCAGGGAACAGGGCTTAGCCCTTAGACCCTTGGAGGAGCAACTAAGTGGGGGCCTTGGGTAGTGGCAATATCTGCATGATTAGACTCATTGATCACACTGTGGTGTCCCCACAACACATGAATGCACCTCTTTCAAACTCAGAAAGCATGCAGGTCCATTTCTCCTCTGAGGATCACACCTGAATGTGAATGTGACCCTGTCACCCATCTAGTGCTGAAAGCCTGAGCATCAAGCAAAGTCAACAGATCTCTAGAGAGAGGAGTTAGGTCCCTTGCCAAGAGGGGAGCCAGCCCCTCACTGTGAGGTGAATTCCAGCTTCCCGGCACTGGCCCTGGGAGAGTTTGGGACCATCACTCAGGCCCCTAGGACACTGGACAAGCCTACAGAGGCCCCTAGGACACTGGACAAGCCTACAGAGGTTTTGTGGGCTTGAGTGGACCATGCCCATCAACCTTCATTCAACCAGGGGAGCCAGGCCTGTGCCGAGAGAGAAGCCAGGCCTGCGCCACAAGGGGAGCCAAGGCCATGTGAGTTCTGGGAGCTGAGGGCCCATGATATGATTTCCAACATGCCCAAGGAAAGTTTTGGAACATTGCTTGAAACACATAAATATAGGAAACTGACAAAATGAAAGACCAAAATTCAATCTCAAACCTCTAGCCCATCCCAAGAAAGCCTGGGAGCTATGTACATAGAAGAAAATACTAGTCATACACCTGAAATACCTGAAGTGATACCAACTGAAATAAAGAAACAAGTATGGGAAGCTATGAAGGAACTCAAATCAGAAATAATCTCCCAGGTAAAAGAAGAAATGATCAAAATAGTGAAAGAAATACTGAACACATTTAATGAAGACACAGCTTAAAAATTAGAGGAACAAAGCAAAAAGACAGAATCCCTGAATGAACAGTTTAAGAAACAAACAGAATACATGAAGCAGATTCAAAGAGATATACAGGAAATCAAAAATTCTTTTGAAAGTTGCCAAAACTGCCTCAATGAAAGTGAAGATAGAATTTCAGACCTCAAAGATAAGATTGCAGCTAGTGAAAGGAAAGATCTTTTAAAACTAAGAAGGAATCAGGAAATAACAATTCAACAGCTGCAAGATGATACAAAGAAAAACAACATAAGATTAATAGAGATAAATGAAAAAGAAGGGGACAACACAAATGATATCAAGAGGCTATTTACAGAATAGCTGAAAATTTCCCAAACATGAGAATGAAAACTGACATACAGATTAGTGAAGCATATAGAACTCCAAATAGCCATAACCAAAATAAAACTACACTCAGACATATAATAATCAACATCCCAGAAATCCAACATAAGAACAGAGTATTAAAAACTATTAGAGAAAAGACAGATCACCTATAAAGGAAAACCTATCAGATTCACAGCAGACTTCTGATCACAAACAATGAAGTTGAAAAGAGCATGGAGTGAAGTATTTCAGATCCTAAAGGAAAAGGACTTCCAACCCAGACTGATGTACCCTGCAAAACTGTGCTTCAAAATGGATGGAGAAATAAGATACCTTCACAACAAAGGACAGCTGAAAAACTTCATGACCACCAAACCAACACTGTAAAGAATACTGAAAGACATTCTAGATACACATGGGAAAAAACCACTAAGCAACTAAACAGAATGGAAAGTTAAGATACAACATCAGAAAGATAACATGTCAACAATAAAACAATATATGAAAGTTATAATCATTAATGTAAATGGCCTCAATTCACCAATTAAAAGAAACAGACTGGCAGAATAGATCAAGAAACAACGTCCAACCATATGCTGTCTACAAGAAACCCATCTAACCCAAAAGGAAATTTATAGACTGAAAGTCAAAGGATGGAAAACAATACTTCATGCAACAGGAACTCAAAAAAAAAGTGGGGGTAGCTATTCTATTTGTAGACAATGTGAACTTCAAACCAAGACTAATTCAAAGAGATAAAGATGGTCACTACATACTAGTTAGGAGAAAACTTCAAGAGGAAGAGATAACAATTAAATATATATGCACCAAATTCCAGAGCACCCTGCTATGCAAAGCAAGTATTAACAGAAATGAAAAATCAAATAAGCAATAACACAATTATAACAGGAGAACTTAACACACTATTGACACAAAGGGACAGATCAACTAGACAGAAAATCAGCAAAGAAATAACAGAACTGAATCACACTTGTGAATAAATGGACTTGATAGACGTATACAGAGTGTTCCATCCAACAACATCAGAATATACATTCTTCTCAGCAGTACATGGGACATTCTCTAAAATAGACCATATACTAGCCCACAGAACATATTTAAGTAAATGCAAACGAATTGAAATTATCCCATGCATGTTATCATATCATAGCTCCATGAAACTGGAAATTAATGATAAAAGAAACTGCAAAAACCCCACAAACACATGGAAATTGAATAATACACTCTTGAGCAATCAGTGGGTCATAGAAGAAATTAAAGACAAAATTAAACAGTATCTACAAGCAAATGAAAATACAAATACAACTTACTGGAACCTGTGGGATGCAATGAAAGCAGTCCTCAGAGGAAAATTTATTGAAATGAGTTCCTACATTAGGAAAACAGAACAAACACAAATAAACAACCTGATACTACACCTCAAACATCTAGAAAAAGAAGAACAAGCCAAGCCCAAAGTCAAAAGAAGGGAGGAAATTATAAAGATCAGAGCAGAAATTAATGCAATAGAGACTAAGAAAACAATACAAAGAATCAATGAATCAAAGAGTTGGTTCTTTGAAAGAATAAATAAAATTGATAAGCCCCTAACCAACTTAATTTTAAAAAGAAAAGACTCAAATTCATGCAATACAGAATGAAAAAGGTGAAATTACTACAGACTCTGTGGAAATACAGAAGATCATCAACACCTGTTTTGAAAAACTCTACTCTCATAGGTTCAATAACACAAAAGAAATGGACAGATTCCTAGAAACATATGAACCACCAAAGGTGGATCAAGAAGATGTAAAACTGCTGAATAACCCAATTTCTATTAATGAAATTGAAAATGTAATTAAGTCCTTACCAACAAAGAAGAGCCCAGGGCCAGACAGATTCATTGCAGAATTCTACAAGAAATACAAAAAGACTTAATACTGACACTCCTCAAACTCTTCAGTGAAATTGAAAGGGAAGAGATTCTTCTTAAGTCATTCCTAGAAGCAAATATCACTCTAGTACCGAAAGCTGAGAAAGACCCAACTAAAAAAGAGAACTACAGGCCAATTTCCCTAATGAACATAAATGCAAAAATTCTCAATAAAATATTGGCAAACAGGATGCAGCAGTTCATCAAGAATATTATACACCATGACCAAGAGGGATTCATCCCAGGCATGCAGGGATGGTTCAACATATGTAAATCAATAAATGTAATCCACCATATCAATAGAGTCAAAAGTAAGAATCACATGATCATTTCTATAGAAGCATAAAATGCTTTTGATAAAAGATCCAACACCCATTCATGATAACCTTACAGAGAATTGGGATAGATGGTCTTTACCCCAATATGATAAAGCCCATCCATGACAAACCAACAGCCAGCGTCATATTAAATGGTCAAAAACTGAAAGCCTTTACCTTAAAGTTAGGCACAAGACAAGGATGTCCCTTATCACTGCTCCTATTCAACATAGTACTGGAAATACTAGCCAAAACAATTAGACAAGAGAGAGAAATAAAAGGAGTAAAGATAGGAAAAGAGGATGTTAACTATCATTATTTGCAGATGACATGATAACTCTACATAGAAGACCCCCGAAACTCCATTGAAAGACTCTTAGATATAATAAATAAATTCAGCAATGTAGCTGGATACAAAGTCAATACTCAAAAATCAATAGTATTCCTATACACTAACAACAAAATCACTGAGAGAGAAATAAGAGAAGCCACACCCTTCACACTAGCATCCAAAAAAATGAAATACTTAGAAATTAATCTAATGAAAGAAGTGAAAGAGCTATACAGGGAAAATTATGATACCCTGAAAAAAAAAATCAAACAGGCTGTCAGAAAATGGAAAGACATCTCTTGTTCATGCACAGGAAGAATAAATATTGTGAAAATGGCCATTCTCCAAAAATTGTTATACAGATTCAATGCAATCCCAATGAAAATACCACTAACATACCTCAGAGATCCAGAGAAATCACTCCTAAAATTCATCTGGAACCAGAAGAGACCTAGAATAGCAAAGGCAATTCTAAGCAGTAAAGCCAAGGCAGGAGGCATCACAATCCCTGACTTGAAGTTATACTACAAAGCTACTGTAATAAAATCAACATGGTACTGGAGTAAAAACAGATCTGAAGATCAATGGAATAGATTAGAAGATAGAACCACAACTACAAACACACTCAACCACCTTATCTTTGATAAAGGAGCCAAACATGTTCACTGGAAGAACGGTAAGTCTCTTTAATAAATTGTGCTGGAAAAACTGACTATCCATATGCCGAAAACTAAAACTAGACCTGTGCCTATCACCATGTACTAAACTAAAATCTAAATGTATCAAAGATCTAAATATTAAAACAGAAACACTAAATCTGTTGGAAGACAAAGTAGATAAAAATCTTGAAGACATAGGGGTAGGTAGAGAATTCATGAACAAGAACCAAACTGCACAGGAAATACTTCCCAGAATCAATAACTGGGATCACATCTTATTAAAGAGTTTCTGCATGTCAAAAGAAATCTCCAGTATAGTGAAAAGAAAACCCACAAACTGGGAAAAAAATCTTAGTGAATTGTCCCTCAGACAAAGGGCTTCTGTCTAGAACTTATAAAGAATTTTTAAAAATCAGACCCCCGAAATTCAAAGACCCAATCCAAAAATGGGCACCTGAGATGAACACACAGTTCTCACATGAAGAAACATGAATGGCAAATAAATACATGATAAAATGCTTAGCATCATTAGTCATTAGGGAAATGCAAATTAAAACCACACTGAGATACCATCTCACTCCAGAAAGAATGTCCAGGATCAACAAAACCTCCAACAATAAATGCTGGAGAGGCTGTGGGGAAAAAGGAACTCTTCTGCACTGTTGGTGGGGGTGTAGACTGGTACAACCACTGTGGAGGTCAGTCTGGAGATTCCTCAAAAAGCTGGGATTGGAAGTCCCATTTGACCCAGCTATTCCACTCCTAGGCATATTCCCAGAACTGAAAACATCATACCACAGTTATATATGTGCATCCATGTTTATAGCAGCACAATTTGTAATAGCCATATCTTGGAAACAACCTAAGTGCCCATCAACTGAAGAATGGATAAAAAATTGTGGTACTTTTATACAATGGAGTACCACTCAGCTATAAAGAATGATCACATTGAGATATTTATAAATAAATGGATGCAACTTGAGACCATACTCATAAACAAAATAAATCAAACTCACATGTATAAATACCATGTAAGTCTCCCTAGTGTAAGAAATGGTAAGAGTACATAAGATTCTATGGTAATCATGGTTTCCCATTATATTGCTTTGAAGTCTTACAATGTTTTAATTCATTGGTTGGAATGGTTTTATTCTTTTTTGTTTGACCTTATTATGTGTGATGGTATGAACAGCTACTTTGAAGAAAACAAGATATTATGGCAGCCATTGCTGATTTAATATCATCTTACTTTGTAGTCCTAACATGCTTTTGTTCTTCTATTACCACTGGTTCTATCATGTTATGTCTTATTGGATTTTAATATGTGTAATAATATAAACAAATTTTTTATGGAAAATGAGATATTATAGTAGCCATTGTTCATTTTCTGTTATTTGGTTCAGAATGCCTTGTAATAGTTTCATTCTCTTAAATGGTTTTATTCTGTTATGTTTGACATTATTGTGTGTGAAGCTATGCTCAACTATTTCAAAGAAAGAGATATTATGGTAGCTACTGTTGATATCCAATTGTCTTGTGAAGTGCTGTGTTGCTTGCATTGTTCTGTTCTGCTCTGCTTTATTCTGTCCTCTTTTGTTTTATTCTCTGTAAAATAAAAATTTTAAAGAAAAACAAGATCTCTGTTACAGTCAGGCTTTCTGATCACAATGAAGCCTATTTGAAGACTTTCATGAAATCTTTTATCTCCATTTCCCTGAGGAGGAATGGAGAGCTCTTGGCTTACAGTGAGCTCTCCTCCACTGGAATGGAAATTGAGCAAAATTCTCTAATGTTCCTAACAAGCTGGGTGAGAGGCACAGCCTGGAGGCTCCTTATCAAGCAGCCTGGTGAAGATCTCATGCTCAGGCAGCACTGAGGACAGGTGACTCCTTTTCATCTTCCTCTTGAGCCCATATAGCTTCTTTGGGACATCTTCGTATATAGACAACACAGGGCTTAGTCATCCCTGGTGGTTCCTGCAGCTCCTCATGGAACTCAGACAGATACAAACTCCCTCTTCCTCTTGTGGCCAGGGCATCAGCTTGAGTGCCTTGTGTCTTCCTTTGGGGTTAAGTCAGAGCAGCTGAGCTTTCCCCCTCCAGGTCATCCTTAGATTCCAATGACTAGCCCATCTTCTACTTGTGGCCAGAGGACCAAGGTGAAATGCTAAGATTCACCCTTAGGGATGAATAAGAACCTCACCTCTTCCTGCCCTTCTTGCTCTTCCTGCTCTGCCTCCAATTCTGATTCTGAGGAGAAGCTGTCTATATGTTTTTTCCGAGCCACAGTGTAGGCTGCTAACTCAGGAACTGCATCAAAGAGACCCACAAGGTCCTCCTGCAGTTCCTCCTCAGACTCAGAGGACCAGTGTTATGGTTTATGTCTGGATGTGTCCCAAAGCCTCATGCAATCATAAAGGCAGCTGAATCTAGCTTTTGTGATTGGTTCATTGTCTAGTGCTGGGATTGGAGGTGTAAGTGCTACACTCACCCTGGGATGGATAACCTGCATACAACCAAAGGGAGGGAAAGAGGCTTGCACCTCCCCTTGTACTCTTCCCTTTTGCCCTTGTCACTTTTGGCATCTGTCACAGCCACTATGAATGGTTACCCCTCAGCCATGCCATCTTGCCTTGTAGCCACATGAATATGGAGTAAAACTTCCAAAAAGCTGTAAGCTAAATAAACTTTCCCTTCCCTAATTTTGGACAATAAGTGTTTTGTCTCAACAATGAGAGAAAAATAATCAAGGCAGAATTTGGTACCAAGAGTGAGGTCATTACTGTAGCTGACTGTGTGGTTCAAGAGACTTTGGAAATGGCTTGTGAGAAGAGTTTGGAAAGGTTTGGAGATGTCACCTGAAAGAGTAGTGCTGGAACACCTTAGGCTGTTCTGTATGGGAGATTCTGGTCAGAGCTCTAAAGACCAGAAAGCTGACAAAAATCCTCCCAGTAAATACCAGGCTCAGAGGGTTTCTGCTGGACTGCATTCAAAGGACTGCATTGGTTGTTGGACTCCAGATAATGTATCCAACATCACTTGGCAGAAATTTTGTCTATATTTTGCTCATGTCCAGAGACTTTGCCTCAGACTAAAATTAAGGACAGTGGACTAATTAATCTGTCAGAAGAAATTTCAAGGCAGTTAAAGGTTGAGGCTGTGAAATGGCTATTTTGGGGGGCTTTTAGCCAGATTTATGTTGAGTCAGGAACATAGAGCTCAGATGATTTAAAAATGTGAGTTTGGCTGGAAAGCATGCTCCAGTAAAGCTGTGGACTGTAAAGATAGAGGTGAAATCTCAATTGCTAAGAGGGAACAAGACAATATAAAGATGCTTGAGGGCATCACAAGAAGCAGCACATCTCCACCATTTGCAGTGTCAAAATTGCAAAAGTGGAAGACTTTGCTTTGAGGAGAAAGCCTCAGAGCACCTCGTTCCAGAATGGTAACAGTCACACGGTGTTCCAGGATGGCAGTGGTAGCCACCCGGGGTTCCAGAATGGCAGCAGTATAAACAGTTTCTTCTGTAGAATCAAGTCAGAGTATTCAGCAATCCAGGTGCTTGACTTCTACAGTCAAGAAAGAAGAAAGCCTAGACATGACTCCAGCCAGCAGCAGACCTCAACATTATCCACATGGTGCTGGTGTTAGGTACATACAGAAGGCAAGAATTCTGAGATTTAAAAGGCTTACACAATTATTTCAGAAGTCAGCAGTGTGCCCTTGAGAGGGCAATGTGTGAGTGTGAAGTCAAAGGTACAGAGTGAAGTCAGAGTTTTGGAAAAGCCAGGAGTCTGGATTGTCTAAGGAAACCAGCAAGGGGAGAACAAAGCCAGCCCAAAAGAGAAGCTGTGGAAGCTACAATTACCACAAGTACTGTGGAGGCAGAGTTACTCAAGCCTTTTGGAACTCACAGCCAGGTTCCTTCAGCTAATGGATGTGAAACTCTAGGACTTAATGTCTGCTCTGCTGGATTTTGGACTTGCTTTTGTCCCAATCCTTTGTATCCTACTGTTTGCAACTTTTGGAATGAAAATGTTTATCTTGTGCCACTGAATGTTGGAAGGGAATGAAGTTTGCTCCTCCCCTTGTGTTCCTCCCTTTTGCCCTTTTGCTCTTGTCACTTTTGATATCTGCCACAGCCACCAAGAACAATTGCCCTTCAGCCACACTACCCTGACTTGGAGCCAGCTGAATATAGACAGAAACCTCCACAAATTGTGAGCTAAACAAATTTTTCCTTCCTTTATTTTGGGTGTCAGGTGTTTTGTTTCAGCAACAAGAGAAATGTAACCAAGACAACCAGTCTCCCTTTTCTTCTGAACACAGGCCTAAGACAGAAGGCTGGGTGTTATTCACAGGTCTGAGTAAAGAAACCCAGTCCAGTGCGAGGCTTATGTCTTTGCAATTCAGCCTTTGACTATCTCAACCCAACTCCCTTTTTTCAAATAAATCTCAAACTTTTCCCACTATTGTTACCTCTAGAGTCACAGTTCTATCCTTAATCTTTGCTGATCTCCATATGCCCCCAATTCTCCTTGCCATTGTCTCCTCCCCCTGTATCTACAAACTCTCTCTCATAGATACTTTCTTCCATGGTGGGAGTATCTCTACTTGAGTCACCTCTTCCCCTATCAATACTTGGATCTCATCTCCTAACTCCTTTCCTGCTCTGTAGATTTTCCATATATTGATCATCCTTGTCCTGCCTCCTGTCTTTCCTTTTTTCCATCTCTTACTTCCTAAGTCCCTCATTCCTTGTTTTGTAGCCCCATGAGGGTGTGGGAGGGTGAGGAAGAACCCTTTCTCGTTGGTGGGAATGTAAACTCGTACACTCACTAAGGAAGTCAGTATGGAGATTCCTCAAAAAAACTGAAACCAGAGATTCCATTTGGCCCAGGTATTTCTCTTCTAGATAACTTCCCAAAAGCATTAAAAACATTGTGTTACAGAGATAAGTGCACATCCATGTTTATAGCAGCATAATTCATAATAGCTAAATCTTGGAAGCAGCCTATATGTTCAAAAACAGATGAATGGATAAAGAAAATGTGGAATTTATATACAGTGGAGTAGCACTCTGCCATAAAGGATAAATGAGTCATTCATAGGGAAATGAATGTACTAAGTAAAATAAGAAGCATAAATTTTATCTTTATAGGAAAAACCCAATATATAAAGTTTAAATCCATGGGGACCAGGTGCCTCACCCCCACCATGAGCCTGTGGCTGCAGACCCAGAGAAGAAGCCACACCCTGAAACCCTGCTGCCACTGGGGGAGCATTGATGAGCTGTTGCCCCACACATCTCTACCACCCCCGGAACCTTGGATCGGAGGAACTCAGGTGTCAAGCCCAATATCCTTCACTGTGGGTTAGGCAGCCAGCGCAGGAAGCACCCAGGATTCAGCAATCAGCTGATTCAGGGGAACACAGGAAAATGTCAAAACAAAGGAGCAAGGTGCAATCTCAGACTTCCAGCCCACCCAGAACAAGTCCAGGAGACACAGACACAAAAGAAATAAGTCACACACCTGAGATTTCTTAAATGATAGCAACTGAGGTAAAGAAACAATTTAGTGTTTATATTGTTTAACTTTACATGCTTATATCTGGTAATCTGAGCAACTATTTAGGGGATAACCATGTGCAATACAGTAACTAGTGATTTCCTTTGTAACTAGTGATGTTCCTTTGTAAACATCCTGATCCTGTGCAAGAAGAGGGCACAGAGATAGTGTAGCTAGGTAGCCTGCTTACAATATAAGGGTGAAGAAGAGGCTAGTTCCCTCCTTTTGTCTTCTTTTTCAAATTCAATATTATTACTGTTTTATTTTATTTTTCAAATCCAATATTTTTATTGTTTTGTTTTATTTAAATTAAATAAAGAAAAAATAAAGTTCAAAATAAAATACAGACAATATGAAAAAGAAGAGAATGTGTGATTATAATATTCCTTAAAATGTACCTCAATTTTAGAATAGTTATTTTATGTGTTTGCTACCTTTTTGATTTGTTAGTTTGGCTGTTGATCTGTGTTTATGATAACTAACTTGATAAATACTTAAAAATAAATCTGATGCTGCAAAAAAAAATCCTTGCAGATTCCATTTACCCCAGTTGGCATAGCTATCTCTGAAAACACACAAATACAATAAATACATGCTGGCAAGGGTTCAAGGAAAAGGGGGAACTCTCCACTGGAAATAGGAATGTAAAGTACTACCATTATGAGAATTAGTATGAACATTCCTCAAAAAATTAAAATAAAGCTACCATTTGATCAATGTATAGCACCAATTAGTACATTCTAAGAGGAATTAAAGTCACCATTCCATAGGGACACCTAGCCACCCATGTTTATTGTGGCACAATCCACAACAGCAAGGTACTGAACCAGCCTAGGTGTCTATCAACAGATGAATGAAGAAAGAAAATGTGAAATATATGCAAACACATACATGCACAAGCACAGACAAAGAAGTATGAGCAGCCATAAAAAAGAACTGAACTTTGATATTTTTTTTAAAAAAGGAGAGAATAGAACTGAAGATCATAATGTTGAATAAAATAAGCCAGACTTGGAAAGAAAAATGTTACTTGTTCACCCTCCTAGGAGAAATTTGAAAAAAGATGAAAGTGCTAGAGAGACTATTATTGGACAACAGAGAGAAAAGAAGAGGGAGAGGAATGGGAAAGGGTAATAAGAGTGTAATGGTTGATAATATTGTGTCCACTTGAAGACTGAGAAGTTTAGAAGCTTAACTAAGTGATTCGGCAGGGGGTCGAGATCCTCACTTTGTAACCATCCTGATCCTGTGCAAGAGGTGGGCACAGAGATGGTATAGCTAAGTAGCCTGCTTACAATATAAGGGTGAGAAAGAGGCTTGCTCCCTCCTTTTGCCCTTACTGCTTTCACTGTCTTCTGCTGCCTTGAACTGTTGTCTCTGGGCCATGCTATCCTACCTTGGGGACAATTGATAATGGACTGAAATTTCCACAAGCTATGAGCTAAAAAAACCTTTCCTTCCTTCATTTTGAGCATCAGATATTTTGTCTCAGCAATGAGAGAAAAGTAATAAGACAAGGAGGAAAATATATTTACATGTTGAAACCCAATATTTTGTAAAATTAATCATCACCAATCACAAAAGTGGAAAATGCACACACCAAACCTAACCTCATAGATTTTCATTCAGTGACCCTGACCTTCAGCCTGACTCTCATTTCTCATCAAAGTATATCCATTTCTCTGGGTGAAGAATGCAGCGAGGACCCCAGTGGAAGCTAAATCCCCACTGCAGTACAGAAGAAGAAAAATATTGGCGGGGGTGGGGGCGATGCAGTGTAATGAGGTGTGACATGGCAGGTGTGTGATAGGCCAGAAGTGTCTAGCTGAGGGGATACTGGCAACCAGGGTCAAGTGCTACTGGTCAGTGACAGCCTCTTCTGCAGCCTTGGTGCTCATGTGGCCACAGAGACTTGAGATGGAAGTTCAGCCCAGGCTTCCACCAGCAGCACTGTATCCTCACTGGCACTGCACCTCTAACTCCAGTGTCCTCTGCCAAGTCACTGTCTCTGAACCATGAGGATGATTTCTGTAGGGAACAGCTGAAGCGGGAGGTCTGTTACAAATGTGGGGCTAAAGCAAGGCCAGCCCTGAGAACATGAAGAGCCCAAAGCAAACCACATAAACAAGCTGTTGCAGTCCCCAAAAGACAAGGTGCCCAGGCCAACCAAACAAACAAGTTGCTAGGCAAAGAGGCTGAAATTGACATCATTCTCCTGAGTGTATAAATAAATGTGCTAAGGTGGTTGAGCTGTTCCTTTTCTGCCACCAGGAGAAAGGGCTCCATCTAACCTCAGCTTTCATCTCTTTTATTTTCCCATCCCCTTACCATCCTTCCCCACCCCCACAAGAAATCTGAGAGCTGTATTAGTAGGCAGCATATGGTACCTGAACAGGGACAAGGGGAAGCAGATATAGTGGGTAAGGGGACACTTCTCATTGTGCATACATAAGGGTGAGAAATACATTGGTAGTGGTCAGTATTCATCACAGGACTGTATTGGTACTGACGTCATCAGGTGTTAAACTTAAGGCATAGAAATGGGTTCACTAGGGCCAGAGAGATAAATATGCTCTGGAGAAGCCAAAAAGAAAAAGGTATATTGATTTTACCAGTTGTTAAACATGGGCCAAACAAGTTCTCAAGAACCACAAATGTATACAGAACTGTTCATTGTATTCCTGATTTCTGTATTTACTTTATTTTTGTGTACTTGCATAAAGAGTGCTTCAAGTTTGGTTGTAAGTTTGTTGGGAGAATCACAAAAGATTTGTCTCAGAGCACTATTTTAAAATCAAGTCCCAAGTGAGAAAAAGATGATAGAAGAACAGCCTCCCTGATAACCTTAACCGAGCCACAAGCAGCAATTCCCACTTTCTCAGTTCAGGGAAATTTTGCTATATCACAAGCTGCGACTTCCACCCTTCATGAAAGAGTCAACCTTTAAGTTAATTGTTCAACAAGTGGCCTTTGACAATACAAGTAAATGGTGTAAAAAGGTTTTAAGAGCCCACCAACATGGGCTACACTGGTTGAGATTATTCAAATTTATGCCAACAGTGGTCCCTCAGATGTGCAGGGGGCTACCTTGGCAGCAGCTGTCACCCAGGTCAATCATCCACAGCCTAGCGGAAAGAAAAAAACAGAGTTACTTGTTTCATCTTTGAGTGTGGAGGACATTTTGCCAAAAGTTGCTCTGCCGCACCTGTAGGGGCAGCACAACCTCTTACTGACCCTTCAACGAAACCTCCTTCTAGCTGTCCAAAGTGTAGACCAGGGTATCATTAGGCAAATGAGTGTAAACTAAAACTAATGTGGAAGGCTGATCTATTCCAGACTTCCAGTGGGGACTGCCCCAACCCTGCCAAACAGTAGGGGGTGCTATGGCTAACACAACTCTCTGAGATGGCATGGCCCGGCTTGGCATGACAGGCTCCTAGTGGTTGGGGGTTAGTGTGGATCTGATTTGTGGTTTGCTGATTTGTGTTTTAAAAATACTCTCACAAAAGACAATTTAAAATAACCAATACCACAACAATCAACCTGTAAAACTTCTAAAAATTCAACATTTGGCTTTCATGAGCTCATAATAGGCTGGCTCCAGCATATCACTATCTCACTATGGCTTCATGGTAAGTCTTAATATCTGGTAGTATAAATTGTCAAACTCTGTTGTTTTTCAAAATCGTTTTTTACTTCAGTACCTGACTCAAATTCACAATCAATATAACTCTACATTTATTTAGGTCTTTTTTGCTTTCTTATATCAATTTTTAGTTTTTGACATGCTGACACTACACATTTTGCTAAATTTCTTGAGTTTGTTTGTTTCCAGAAGAAAAAACTGTAAATGTACTTATTTGGGAGGAAGTGAAAAAGCAGCTTAGAGCAAGGCTAGGGAAAAAAACAGCACAAATCTCTCCAGACCTCTACAGACTTTTAAAGGGGGTTTTTTGTTTGTTTTGTTTTGTTTGTTGTTTTTGTTACCCAGGATCAAACTCATGACCACGCATTTGCAAGGTAGGCACTTATGCCACTGAGCTAAACCCCCCAGCCCTTAGAAGTTTATTTAACAGGGAGAAACTGCTCCTTTCTGCTCTTCTCACCACTTCTCAAGGCCCTCAGATGGGAAAGAGAACCAAAAAGCTTCACAGAGCCAGCCATGCCTCCATAACTGATCTATAGCCAACAGACAAGGAGGGGGCTAGACCCGACCTGGAGCCAGTTGAAGGAATTGACCTAGAATGGCCAGGCAATGGTAACAAAAACAGAAATCAAAGGTGGCTGAATAGGTGGCAGAGTGCTTGGAGATAACTGAGATGAAAGATATGTGAATGAAGGGGACACAAAAGTTACCAGTATTCTTAGGCTAGGCAGAGGAGTTGAAATTGACATCCTCCTCCTTCTCTCAGGAGGTGGATGTCAATTTGCTCAACTATGGTAGTTGAGCTGTTCCTTTTCTTTCATTAGGAGAAAGTCAATTTGCTCAACTATGGTAGTTGAGCTGTTCCTTTTCTTTCATTAGGAGAAAGTCAATTTGCTCAACTATGGTAGTTGAGCTGTTCCTTTTCTTCCATTAGGAGAAAGGGCTTCACCTGACCTCAGCCTTTGTCTCTTCTTCATTTTCCTGTCCTCTTGCTGTCCTCCTAACCCCCTACCCCAGGAACTTCAAGAGCTGCACTGATACTTGGCAGATTTCCACTTGGGTCACCAAGAAACCCTGGGAAGACTCTGGAGAAGAAGAGAATGAGTGTAAGTGGGGATGACTGATGTGTCTGCCTAACATGAACTGAAAGGATTTAGATTTTCTGGCCTAGCAGAGACAAATGTAAAAAATAAGGGAAAATACAGAAACATGGTCATAGGAACCTGGATCCTGGGAGAGAGGCCAGGCCTGAGAGATCCCCACTTGGTGTCCAGATGAGGAGCTTCAAGCACTGAGCAGGGAGGATGCAGGAGAATCCCTGAGCACAAGGGACAGAGTTGCATATTGTGTAGATGCAACAGCTGGAAGTCACAGTGTCAAGTGACACCTGGGGACCTGAAACCCAGGCTGGTGTCCCCTCTGCCACTCCCCGCCAAGGCATCCAAAGAAGGGTTTGGCTTTCATGCTCTACCTGCTTCATAAAAACCCTGGGAGGAAGACTGCCTGGGGGTGGAGGTGTGGTTCTTTCCCAGCATCTTCACTGTCACTCCACTAGGGAGAATCTAGGTCAAATTTGGGGAGATTTGAGCAAGACAGAAAGAACCTGAGTGTAAAACCTCAATTATGATGGCTGGAACAGGGTTGTCTCAGTGATTCTCAATACAAAATACTACAGAAGGAAAATTCTTACTATGTTTCTCCAATGAACTAAAAGTTGGACCATCCTGGCATGGTGGTGCACACCTGTAATCCCATCACTGGGGGAGGCTGAGGCAGGAGAATCATTGCATTTTTGAGACCAGCCTGGGCTACAAAGTGAGCCCAAGGACAGTGTGAACTGCACAGTGAGACCCTGTCTCAAAAAGACAAAAAAAAACACAAACAAGTTGGAACAGATAGGAGAAATTACATTTATACTGCACCACAAATATACCTAGAACTTTGACAGAAACTTGTGTACACCCATGTCAGTATTACAATCATAGAAGGACACGACTTTAAAATGAGGGATAATAGCAGTATCTAAATCATAGGTTTCTGTGAAGTAGTGTAATGGGGTTGCTGCAATTTCACCAAAGTTAAGAGATAAGATATTTGACTCAGACATGGTAGTGAGACCTATAAAATTGGCATCTTGGAAGGCTGAGTCAGAAGAAGTACAAGTTTAGCCTCATCTGGGAAGCTTGTTGAATTATTAAGATCCCATCTCAAATAGAAGTAAAAAAGGCTCAGAATGTAGGTCAGTGTGTAGATCTTGGGTCTCTTATCTCCTAGAAGTGCTACAGAATTTTTTCTTTTTTTTTCCTTTTTTTAATTTAAAGAAAAAAAAACAGAAAGAGGGTAGAAATAATACATAATTTCAAAAAACAATAAGAAATCACTAGTTGATAATTAAATATTTTCCTTTTAGAAGTAGTTGTTCAAGTTACATAAGTAAAGCATACAAACTGGACATTTAAACAGTGAGACTGCAAACAGTTCTGTTCCCCTATCCAACAAAAACTTAGTAATATGGTTATCAATCTTACACACTTAAATATACATGCAGTTATATCCTTTAGAGTACTTTTTTTTCCTTCTTTTTTTACAATAACTATAATCAATTCTCCTAAACTGTTTAGAAGTTCTATGCATGCATGAATCTCTACATGTATACCTATCTTTTCAGTATTAGAGGGAAAAACAAATCAAAACAAGTGAACAAAACAAATTCCTAAAAAACACGAAATGAAAAAGTCATATAGAACCACAATCCTAGGTGATCTATGGTAGTTACTATGATGTCTCTTGGTATTTTCAATAGAATTGTCTATATCATCAGGCATAGTATAATTGGACATAGCAGTACATAGCAACATTAATAAAAAAAATTGGAGACATTATATGACTTCAAAAGCAGTTAATAATCCAGCCGGAATGGGTATCCTGTTGAATCTTGTTGTCCTTAGAATAGTTGCCTCTACTCTCAGACTTGATACTATCAAACATATCAAGATTTGAATAAAACCAGTCAATACAAAACAGAATAATCAAACTGGTATGGGTATCCTATTGAATCTTGTCATCCTCAGAGTAGTTGCCTATACTCTCAGACTTGATACTATCAAGTATACCAGATTCAAATAAAACCAGTCAAGACAAAACAGCAATCTAAAAAACCAGATTCAAATAAGATCAGTCATAGTAAGACAGTATAAGTAATACAGGGCTTCAGTTTAAGTTAATAGGAAATTAAGAATAGTTACCATAGCATATCCTGCTATTTTTTGGGTAGCTGTCTGTGCTTTCAAATCTAGTATGAGTAGACAGACTGGAACAGAGTAAAATCAAAACTAAACAGAGCAATAAGAATAAAGTAGCTTTTAAATGCTGATACACTATTAATAATGTCCTCTGCCTTCCTTTTTTAGATAATTCCTCCCCTTTCACTTTCTTTTTATTTTATTTTTTTATTTTTAAAGTAGTAAAGTACCACAGAACAAGATGGAACAAAGCCAATTGAGACAGTGTAGTGAAATTGGTACAGAACTTCACAGCAGGTTACCAGGATAACAGTAATAGGTACCATAGTATATCTCGTTTTCTTCACAATAGTTGTTCAATCAGATTTAACAAAATCAAAGGAAATACAGAACATTATAGAACTTACAAAACAGAATATTGAATAGAGCAATACCATTAATCAGAACAAAGCAAAAAAGTGATAAAAAAAATTTGCCTTCAAAGAGATGGTAGAAGGTAATCCCCCTTATTTGCTATATTGCATATAGTCAACCTTGCAAGAGATGCTCAGATCTCTGGCTCCTGCTTGCTAACGGGGTGGGGAAAGGCAGGGGGGGACAGATGTTTGAATCTCAGCCTGCACGCCAGTAGGCTCACAGCCGCTTACCAAGGGGGCAAGCTGGCTGCTTGGTTTCTGAGCACCCTAAGTTCCAACACGGCACAGATCTCAGGAGATGCTGATGGCTCTCGCCCTGGGGTGGCTGTGCTTATCAGGGCGGTGAGCTCTCCCCTTTCACTTTCTCTGTGCTTTGTACATTTCAGTTCCACTAACTCCTTTAGTTTTTAGATTAGGGAGGCAACCTGCTATCTACCTAAGTGGTTCTGAACCTTTTTCCCCTGAGCTTGATCATGAGCTGTATTCCTTTACTTACTAAAGTCTCAAGGTTTTCCTTCCTTATAGCTGAGTAGTTCTCCACTGCACAAAAGTGTCACGGTTTTCCAACCTATCTGCAGCTGCTGGATGCGCTGTCCCTATTTCTTTCTGGTTCCCTGTCACATAGAGCATTGTTTTCTCAACTTTGACTTTCAGTTCATTAACCCTCTTTCAGGTTGATTGTATTTCCTATTCAGAGCATCTAGATGGACCCTATCTCCTGATCTACTCTGCCTGTGTTTCTTTTTGTTAGTGTATCTAGGCCATCTGTGTTAGAGATTAGAGCCAATCTTCTCCGTCTCATCTCTGCTATGCTATTTTCCTGTTGTTGTTGTTGTTTACTTTTCTCCTTCATTCTGCTGTCTGTCCCATTTATTGAGGCCTTTCTGCCATTGTTTCTGGAATCCTGGTGATTTTTTCTCTCTCTCTCTAGAATGTCCTTCAGTATTTTCTGTAGGGTTGGATTGGTGGTCACAAACTCCCCCAGTTCCTCTTTGTCATGAAAACATCTTGTTTCTCCATTAATTTTGAGCAATAGTTTTGCAGGGTATATCAATCTGGGTTGGAGGTTATTTTCTTTCAGGGCTTGGATTACTTTGCTCCAAGCTCTTCTTGATTTGATATTTTGTGTGGAGAAGTCTGTTGTGATTTTAATGGGTTTTCCTTTATAGGTGATCTGCTTCTTTTTTCTGACCACTTTTTAATATTCTGTTCTTGTGATGAATTTCTGGGATCTTGAGTATTATATATCTGGGTGTAAATCTGTTTTTGTTGTAGCTGGCTGGAGTTCTGTATGCCTCATATATCTGAATATCTTTTCCTTTTCCTATGCTTGGGAAGTTTTCCTTAATTATTTCTGTGAATAGCCTTTTTATTTCCTTTGTATTTTCCCCTGCTTCTTCACTCACATTTTTTATTCTTAAGTTATAGATCCTCTTGTTGTCTTCTAGCCTTTGTATTGTTACTTCTTGGTTCCTTGTTATTTTTAAGAGATCTTTCCTTTCGCGATCACACATTGCAAATCTATCTTCATGTTTTGAAAGTCTATCTTTAGTTTCTGTCAAGAAATTTTGCCAGCTTTCAATGGAGTTTTTAATTTCCTGGTATTCTCTTTGGTTCTGTTTCATGTATTCTAGATTTTGTTTATATTCTTCATTGAACATTTCTCTTTCTCTGGGTTCCTCCATTCTTTCATCTATGTCTTCTTGAGAGGTGCTTAGTGTTTCTTTTATTAACCTTCTTATATCTTGCTTCACTTGAGTTAGAATTTCAGATTTAAGTTTGTCAATGAGGTCACGGAAGTATTTCTTTATCTCTGCAGATGCCGTGTCCAATATTGCATGTGTGCTGTCCTAAATCTCTTCTGTATTTACCTCTCATGGACTTATTTTCCCTGAGTCAGAGGCTGGAGGCTTTTTCTAGTTTCTTTCTCTTGTCATGTTTCTAGTTTCTTTCAGACAGGTGTATGGTGTAGGTCTCAGGTCCTTGCCATATTTCTTATGTTTTTTCTGAAGTGTGCTGGCTAGGGGATTGCTGCCCTCTCCAGTTTGCTGTTGATCTGTGAGGTGCATGCAGGGACAATGTGGGCTGGCCCCTCTCCTCTAAGCCAGTCAACCAGTGAGTGCCTTCAGCACGTTAGTCTGAGCCCTGTGGATGTCACAGGTTCGGGACAGTTTCATCCCTGGCTGTTGGTTCCCAACCAGAGGCATGACCCAGCCCAAGCAGATCTCACCAGCCCTCTTTGGGCCAGGAGCAGCCGACTGACACCACTGCAGTTGCCGGTTCAGGCATGTCCTGCCCAACTCCAATATGTCATCTAGTCAGTCACCCCTCTGCAGGACCCAGTTCCCAGCACTCACCACAGGTCAGTGCAGCTCACCACGCTGGTTCTGCTCCCTGTTGCAGCTCACCAACCCCCAATCTGGGCAGGATCGCTACCTCAGCTCGATCATGAGTTGCTCAACTCCTCAATGTGCTCAGCAGAGTGCAGGACCAGGTCAGATGGGAGCATGTCCAGCTCCAGCCCTCTGCCCAGCACAGCACAGAGCCAGCTCCAGCCCTCTGTCCATGTCTTTCTTTCTTTCTTTCTTTCTTTCTTTCTTTCTTTCTTTCTTTCTTTCTTTCTATTTTTCCTCAGTTTCTTCCTTGGTTGTGAAAATTCCTCTCCTTTCATCTGGTCTTCTCCGCGGTGTTAAATTCTAGCATCTGAGTTGTTTTTCTCAGAGGGCTCTCTACTGTTCTACCTATCAACCTGTCATCTTTTCAGTCCAGAATTTTCATGTAGAGAGACAGGACACCAAGACTTTTTCCCAGGAAGCAATTTTTTAATATTAACTTTATTGTGACCCAGATTAATATCCGGCAAACATTGGCTTTGAAGGTGATGAATTTCTATGAGAATTGCAAAATGAATGCTCTCTCATGTTTTTCTGCTACCAAGGTCACTGTTTCAGACTTGACAGGACACAATACAACACCTGAGACACCCATCTCAGTATTACAAACATAAATGACATTTTGGTTCCCAGGAAGCAATTTTATTTGTGCAGGCACTAACTCAGTAGATTTTTGTCCAAAGGCTAAGTGCTGAACATGTCATAGTTGCACCCTTTTATGCAATTTTTGCATCTTTGTCTCCCCCATATGGGCATACATTAACATTCTACAGTCAGGTTGGGTACAATTTCTATTACAGAGTTACATCAGAACTACGCATTGGTATAGAAAGGTGGATATCACTACAAAAAGTTCCCACTGGGACAGGTCAGAAGGCACTATACCACAGAACTACAGAATTTTAAGGCAGATTCTAAATGTGAGGCTGCAAAGGCTTTTGGGAAACAGATATTCACACCTGTCCTGGAACCACAAGCAGGGCTTAAAATGCTGACTTCCAACTTCTGATAGCTTCTGATGCCAGTCTGCTGGGACATACCAAGGACCAGTCTGCCACAGAGATCTCTGATGGACATAAGGTTTCTGGAACTGGTAATCTTCCTGCCTCAGCCTCCCAGAGTTCTGGAATTACAGGTGTGTGTCCAGTTTAATGCAGTGCAAAGTGCCTGCCTTTAATGGCTTCTGCATTCATGAGAACTTTTCCCTGCCCTCCCTCCCTACCTCACCCATCAGACTTTCAGCTCATTCCATATCTCAGCTGTCCCCACACCCTTTGCATCCATCCTGATTCTGTCTCTGTCCCCATTCTCCTCTCATCTGCCTGCCCCTCTTCAGCCGTGCTTCCCTCTGGCTCTTGAGTTGCTTCCAGCCGCTCCCTCCCCAGCTGCTGCCCTGCTCTGCACTGCTCCAGGGTCCCAAGTGCTGCTCTGCAGCCTCCCAGCCTCTGTGCCCTCAGCGCTGTCCTCTCCCCGTCTATGGACAGCTCCAGCTCTGCTGCTCATCTCCTTTCTCAGAAATTGCTCCCATATCTCTATTTCTTTGCAGTCATTTCCATTTTTCCAGGTTTTCCTATGATACAAAAAGGCATTTAGGTTATGAAACAGAACCCCTGTGACTAGAATGGCAAAGGAACACCCGCTGGCCTGTGCTCCCTCCTCACCTGGGCCATTCCCAGACAGTGTCCCTTGTTCAGACAGATGTCTTTCTTTCATTTAGGATTTAGGGTGATTGTCCAGGTGACCACAAACTTTGCTTCCTTCTTCTCCCTCTCCCTGGCTTTTATATTTCAATCACTTCCCCTCATCACCTACTTTAAGTCTCTAACTTACAATCTACTGCTTTTGCAGTGTTCTGAGTTTTCTTTTGTGTTTGTTTTGTCTACATGAAAAACAATTCAAGACTCCCTTAAAAGAAAAGACTCCCTTTTGCAGCTAAGAAATTCAATCAAATAACCACAATCCTGTGGGGAGAAAATATCATTTGAGGGCAAACAATTCAGAAGGACAGGATCACACACAATGAGGTGAGAAGGCAGTTCATCTTTATTTTCTATCCTCAGGAGCTGCATGGTCCTATCTTCTGTAGAACACAAGGAGTGCACACATTTCTTTTACCTCCCATTTGCTCTTTTGCATGTTAGATACATGAGTCAAGCAGGGTTAAAAAAATGATAGCTCAATGTTCACAATAAATAATCAGGAATGAATAGTCAACGTTTGTTTATATTTATAAGACTTGGGGACCACTAACCTGACTATTAGCGCAATATATAGATAAATGGATAAAATCTCTCTTGAAAGAGAAAATATTTATGTACATACATCAGTTAAAATAATCAACACAAAATATTATGAGAACAGGAATTTTGGGGGTTAGATTTAGCTCAGTGGCATAAGCGCCTGCCTTGCAAGCACGCAGTCGTGAGTTCAATACCTGGTGCAAAAAAAAGTAAAAATTTTAGGGCTTTAGGGGATTTAGCTCAGTGGTACAAGCGCCTACCTGGCAAGTATGAGGTCATGAGTTCAATCCGCGGTACCAGAAAAAATAAATAAACAAAGCAAATATAGCAATAATTCTGTGGGCACACTATTCACAGTAAGCCAATGAAGTTTATACTATATATTAAAGAAATTTATGACACTCCTATGGTCTTAATATTGTATTTTAAAAGCAATTCCCTCCCCATATAACACTGCAGATCACCTTCAAATGGTGTCAGGATTGTGGGGGAACCAACTGTATAAACATAGCAGGTGTCCAACGTCTATCTCATGGCAGACATGAATGAAGAATGTAACATTTACAAGATGACCAAGAAAAAATGATTCTTTATTGTCTCTCCATAGGTTCCCCAGCTCCACGGAATCTGTTGTGATAACATTAGAAGTGTCTGGATTCTACTAGGTTATCTGAACAAGAGGTCAGCATGTTCTTTGTGCTGAAAATGGGCAACTCTCATGGGCTCAGAAATTGGGAAAGAAGAGTGAAACGGTGTCAGACTTTTGGGGGAAATTTTCTAGATAAGAAGAGTGACGTCCGAGGTAAATCCCAAGTAAAGCTTCAATCAGTTTACAAATCCAACATTAACTCTACACATTCATTCTTAACCCCAATTCAAGACTTGTTATTTCTACTTGTGACTCGCACTTTGGCAACCCTCATTCCAAAATCCACTTACAATATCTTGGGTCAGATCCATCTTCCCACTTTATGGGACGAATGTGAGGTGATTCTGCTCTGAACTATATAGCAGATGATTGCAGCTTTGGAGAAGGCAACACATTTCCACTTAACTTATACCTTCATCCTTTCCACTCAATTAATATCTAGACTTCTAACCATGATATGGTTGTCACTAATATGTCAACATCATGACCATGAGCTCACATGCCGATCCTCTAATCCCAATCCCTAACATCTCACCAAAATGCTTACTCCTAAATCTGGCCAGTTGCACACAATTCAAAACGAATCTTTGCCTACTCCTCTGCCTACACTGGTATTGTGTTGACTGTAAGACACAAGCCAACCTAACAAATATGTTAATATTTGTTCATTTTCCATCATTCTGACAAACATCCATGCCCAAATATTTGAGAAGATGTGTAATTATTCAAGAGGTGAAATTGTCCACAGTGGAAATATGGAACAGAAAGAACTCCCAGGTGCATTCTAGTCATAAACAATACAAACTGGGATGGACATGGAACTAGGGATAATTCTCTTCCATTTCTGAATATGCAACCTGTTCCATGTAACTTCTCTTCATTAAACTTACACTTTGTTACAAATAAATACCTCTCTTAGCTATGTGTAAGAATCGACAGACCCACAATAAATGGAAAACAGTAAAAACATAACATCTGGAGCAAAATGAAAATCTACGGCTGGTGAATATTTACTTGGGACAAAAGACAACATGTCATCCACACTGATTTGCTCCTATTTGCTTTGAGTGGAAGAATGTCTACCAAATCTGTTCCTCAAGGCCAATCTGGTTTTTGTGAGATCTGAGTAGTGTCCCAGGTCACCTTTCCCAGGTCATATGTGTCTACTTATCATGTTGATTGGTGGCTTTGGAGGAGTAAGGAGAAGCCAACTTTGTGCCTGGGCCTGGGCTGGTTCCTGATGTGCAGATGGTGGACGGGGGTGGAAGGTTATGAGAGGAGACTCCAATGGGCTTCTTGCATCCCCTAGATAGACTGCAGCAGTGCTGCCTGAACTCTGGGACACACACACACTTTCTTGAGACCACTGTCCTCAGGGCACCAGGGTTCCTGGAATTAGAGTGCAATCTCAGCCCCACACCCAGAGTGCAGGGTCATAAACTTGGATCTGGAAAGCAAAGCAGCCCCTGAGTGAAGATTTGCAGGGATATCACCCCTTCTCTAGCCTCCAGTGCTTTCTGGTCACCCAGCCCCAACCCCCCCCACACTTTCCATCTGTCCCTATCCAGTCCACTCCTCCCAGCTGTCACAAGGTCCCATCCATCTCCTCACTCTGCTCCTGTGACACTCTAAGGTCCCAGCCCATGCAGCAGATAAACTGGTAATGCAGCTTGTGGAACTGGGAAATCTGGGTGAAGAAATTCTTCCATAGAAAAAGATGAATATTTCTTGTTTAGGAGTCTCTTTGTTTTCCTCCATGTCATTGGCCAAGTAGCTGGGAAAGAAAGCAGGTTGTTGGTCAGAGGCCAAACTGGATCACCACAGTGTCACCACCCTGGGGAGGACAGGAGGGCTCTCTCCTGCTCAAGAGTCTATCAGCCCAGCTCAGTGCTCCTGAGGAGCAGCCCTTCATGGGAAGGACATGGCTAGAGAGAGCCCTTCTGAAAGCATCTTGAACTCACAGGATAAAGACAGGACCTAAGTACAAAACCTGAGGATGATTGCTCCCATAACCCTATGCGGTGACACTACCACCTCCTGTCTCATCCTCTCCCTTTTCTGAAGCTCATCTTCCATGCAAACGTGTCTCTTGGCCACATGGCAGAGAGTACCAGGGGAAGTGACCTTCATTTCATTCTGTATTCAACTTTCTCCTTCCCAATAGCTCACGCAAGTTTGCTTAGGTGGTACATAAATTCCACCAATGTGTCTTAGATCTCCTTTCCTGTCTCATCACACTTCCCGGCACAGCAGGGAATACATAAGGTTTTGTTTTGTTTTGTGGTTACTACTGCATTTATTTTCCTATAGTTTATCTTCTCATAGCTTCAACACTTTTGCCTCAAAGTTAAGCACAAAGTTTAGAACTGGATCACTTGGCCCTTTTTCTACTTGTCTCTTCCCCATTCAAAATGTTTGCATCTCTTACTTGCCGGCATCCTCTTCAACTTGCAGTTAGGGTCCACACACTCAAGCCTCAGCACAATCTTCTTTGCTGCTTTAGCCTTCTTCCAGAAAATAGGTTTTGTCTACCCGCCGTAATCACTCTGCTTCCAATCATAGCGCTTCTTTCCTTGGACATACAGGCACTTCTTGCCCTTCTTATACTGGGTCATCTTGTGAGGCTGATGCTTGTCACATTTCTTATGGAAAGTCCTTTGGGTTTTAAGTATGTTGCTCATCTTAGCAGTAGAGCTGTCTACATGATAAAAATGAGAGGTACAGCGCCCACACTCCTCACTTCATGAAGTTTGCACCTTGCAGGAAATGAACCGAGTGGGCGGGAGTATTAGGAACTGAACTTCCAGAAGGTTTTGTTAAGTGAATAAATGAAATAATGAGTGCAAGCTTTATGTACAGCCAAATGTGAGTCCCTTGTGAATGAAATGCTGTAACAAACTTGCAGAATGGAAAGGGCGGAGCGTTTTAAGGATATAAGTATGCATGAAAGATCCCAGAAGCATTGGCTGGTTGGCTGAAATTTTTTCAATTTGCCAAGGCTCAAAATTTTCAGTTTCACAAAGCTATTCTGCCCAATGTTCTCTGGCCTGACTCTGTGTTCAGGAATCTGTACTGAGGACATACATGTCCCCCTCAGGCTTCTCTGAGTCTGAGACTTCTTGAAGATCTCAAATCATAGACAGTGGACATGTGTTCACACATGCATCAGATGGTGTCTACAGTTTAGAGGAGTCCATGGATCATAAGTCTGCCCCCAAATTTAGCAGTCTGTAGTTCACATAGCAAGTGTTGAAGCACCTTTATTCCCTTTGGCCCAGTAATTTCACAAACACTTATCTGCTCTATGTATAAAATATCACATGTTAGAAAAGACTAAATAGGTAAATTCCAGTTCAATACAGACTACGGTCTAGTGAAGGTAAGAAGCAAATGACAGACTGTCATCCCCTAAGGCCTCTGCTGCCCCATGTCTTTTTATTAATTGTCTAAAATATGTGCAAAATGTAGTGTTTTAACAGCTTTATTTGTTTGTGGCGATACTGGGGATTAAACTCAGGTCCTTCACACTAAGCTTTATATGCAGTCCTTTAAAAAAATTTTTTTTCATCTTGAGATAGTGTCCAGCTAATTTATTAATTTGTCCTGACTGGGTTTGAATTTCCTGTCCTCCTGCCTCAGGCTCCCAAAGTGATGGGATTACAGACCTATGCCACCACATGTTGTTGATTTGTACTTTTGTAAAGTATAGAGTTGAGCAATACTATGTACAGTCACACACCCCTAATGATGGGTATATGTTGTCAGGCAGATGTTAGTTGATTTTGTCATGGTACAGACATCATATAGTGAACCTATCCAATTGAGGAAACTATGACATTATTTCACAATATTGTCTCACAGAACCACCATTGCATATGTGGCCTCCTATTGGTCTAAATGTCATATGTGACACTAGATTATACATTTTTTGTGCTGTACACATCTGCCATCATTCATTTCCAGCAGTTTTCTCATCATCTTAAACAGACTCTGGCCTCATGAAACATTGACTGTCATGTTCCCCCTTGCAATCTTGCTGACCACCGTTCTTCTTTATATGAACTGTTCTGGGCTCCTCCTATGCCTTGCAGTCCTGTGGACTCAGACCTATTTATCCTTGTGTGTCTGACTTACTTCAATGAGTGTCAAGTCTTTATGGTTTGACACTAGTGCAAAATATCTGAGATTTTCTTTCTTTGAAGGAATGCATGAAAGTCTTTCAAAGAGTAGATGGGTAGATTCCATGTTTTTTGTAGCCATTCTCCATCAAGGTACATTCTGCACTTGCTTGCTTCTGATCCACTGCTGGAATCTATTGGTGAAAAGTCTGTTTTTCATGCTGTGTTTAATGGTTCTTTTGTGCTTTCATCACTTACCTGTTCTCGCCAGGTCACACCAAGCATGAGGTCATCAAATCAGTAAATGCAGGGAACAAGGGTCTACTTTCCATTCAGTTCTGAAGCTTCAGACTTCAATCGAGCCTCAGAGGGCTTCCAAATGGCCTGAAAGCTCCTGGGAAGCTTTTGCTAGACCCTGGGTCCTCTTTGACTCCATCATGCATAGGCAAGACCCTGCTGTGGCAGGAAGTAAGTCCCATTACTGAACAAGGGCAGTAGCCAGAAAGCTGTGCTCATTTTCAGTTCCAATTCATATCCCTGATGCTTTTAATCATCAGAGCTAAATGGATCTTCCTTTGGAAATACAGGAATTTATACCCACTCTCCTAGGAAACAGGCTACAAATACAGTCATGTACCACAAGTCAATGCTCCAATGAATAACAGACCATGTGTATAATTATCCCATATTATTATATCACCTAGGGTCGTGGTAGACATTCTAGTTTGTTTAAGTTCTATATGGTGTTCCTGCATTGACAAACATGACCAAGGCACATTTATAAGAACCTATTCATTCACCTGCTATTGTTCGTGTCTATATGTCCCTTCCAAGCCTCATGTGGTCATAAGTAGGGCTCTTCAGAGGTGGCTGGATCTGGGGTACATGCTGCTGGGATCAAGGATATGATGCTGTGACTGATTTCTGGTGTGAAGCTAGAATTAAGACTGCCTTACCCTGGGTGAGAATTCTACCTGCCCTGAGGTTGGGTAGCCTAGATAAGATATAAGGGCAGGAAGAGGGTCTCTGCCCATTGCTTATAGTTTGCTGCCTTGTTGCTTTCTATCTTCTGCTTGTCATGAACTGTTTCTCCTCTGCAATGCCCTTCTGTCATGCCACCCTGCTTGAAGCCAGCCAACTATGAAATGAAACCTCTACAAACTGTGAGACAAGTAAATCTTCTTTTAACTTTGGGTGTCAGGTATTTTGTTTTATTATTGAGAAAAGTAACTAAGATACCATTCATAAGTTATACATGACTACACTAGGTCAATATTCTGCCTTCTAATATATCACATGGCCATGGTCCCAGCACTCAGGGGTAGGGGGATCACCATGAATTCAAGGTCAGCCTGGGCTATAAAGTGAGCTCAAGGCCAGCCTGAACTGCATAGAAAGACCCTGTCTCAAAAACAAAAATTCTGTCTTCTAAAATTTCTCTTCTGTACCATGCAGAGTTCTGATTATTTAGATAACAATTCAAACTCAAATTTGCCTACTTCTCTCATTCTCTCTCTCTCTCTCTGCCACTCCACTTAGATAAAACTAAGTAGTGTCATTTTTAAAATGCATCAGTGTCCTCTTTAAGAAGGACTAAGTAGCCCAGGTTATCTCTGAACTGTACTGTAACCTGACAACTTCTCTTTTGCTCCCCAGTTGCGTAGTTTAATAAGGGGACACTCAAGATCCAAATTAACTTAATTTTATGTCGTTACAAGAAACTACCCCAAAAATTTCAGATTTAGAAGTGCTAGGTTTTTTTTAAGGTCTTCCTGTGCAAAATATCTTAGTGAGTCTGGCAAGAAGGTATTCCTTTTAAAGGGGTTAATAAGAGAAATAAGGTTTTGCTTTTTCCTTTGATAAAGGTATAAACCAGTACAGATGATCAGCTTGATTACCAAGTGAACTTGGGAGAAGACACGTGATAATGCAGAGCCAATGGCAGTTCAGTGCCCTTCGGCTTGAGACAAGGTTCGCCGTGGCTCAGATCTATGGGGCTGCAAGCAGGTGAGATTTTTTTTTTTTTTTTTTTTGGAGCCCCTTTAGTAATTTGCCTGTGATAGACAATGCAGTTTCACTTGCTGCTTGGCCCATCGTGAAACTGTTTTCTTCATTTTCTGCACTAAGTCTTTCTTAGTTGGCAGGAATTTGTATTTTTCCCCACTCGCTTTAAAAAAAAAAATTGGTCAAGGACATTTGTATTGTTTCAAAACAAAAGTGACAAGACATTGTCCTTATGGTGTCATTTTCTGAACCTGACACTTTACTTAACGCTAAATAAGGCCAGATCACAGGTATCCGGTTTTTTGTTTTGTTTTTAATCTGTTTTCTTCTTTTGAGTTGTTTTCTGATTCTCTTTTTACAGCTTTTAAGTATTAGTTGTGTGGTCTACAAATGCTTCCATTTCTCACCCACCACCTCCTGAAAAACATCGCTGAGCATTTGTAATACCTTCGTATTTGAGGGCAATGTCTGCTAGCATTTGAGTTAAGGGAACGGAATCTTTTCTTTCCGTTTGTCAATCTGACTTCTAACCATACGGTAGCAAAGCTTGAAGAGGACTCGGGCTCCAGATCGCAGCCATGCAGCCCCTTTCTAGAGTGCAGGACCTGGAGACAAATGCGGAGGAGTGTGGCAATCGGGTCTGCCTTTGCGCCTAGGATAGCGCTTGCGTACTGCCAGAGGAGGTAAAGACCTGAATGCGGGTCCCTAAAAGCTGGCGGTGCATAGCCTTTTGGGATATAGAGCCCCAATACTCTCTAGGAAAGACCACCGCCGTGGGACGCTGCCTTCCGGTGAGCTCCCCGCCCAGTGTTCGTGTTTACGCATGCGCACTTCCTCCGGCCTGTTCTCGCTTCCGGTGCGTCCCAAGTACCCGCAGCTCTGGTCGCAGGGCTTTGGCCTCCAGTAGGGGAGAGTGCGGGACCCGGGACACCGGCAGGGGAAGCACAGCGAGGGTGCAAGCTGTGCGGACCGGGGTCCGCGCGGCTAGACGAAGGCTCAAGTGAAAACCGAGCGCGAGCGCTGAGCCCCGAAGCTGTGGTGGAGGCCGAAGGGGCAGGGCGGGCGGCGGTGGCGGGACCTGGCGCGGCTTGCGGCGACCTCGGCGGTAAGTCCTGGGGGACAGGTTGGACGCTCGATCTGGGTCCTCGGAGCAGCTGGGCCTGTGAGGGGATGGAGGTGGCGGGGTGAGCCCTGCCTGGAACCCTTGGGAGCCGTGGATCCTCAGCTGGGCCGGCGGTAGGGGCCACGGTTGGGCGAGCTCTGGAGCGCGCGGGCAAAGGAGGGTGTGGAAGGCTCCCGGGAGAGACTGTCGGTCGGGGGAGCGCAGGGCGGGCTACGCAGGTCGAAGCGCTTTGTCTAGACAGGTGTGTCAGGGATGTGACGTCCCTGGTCTCAGCTGTAGACGTTGGTCTGCTTGCCAACCTGCCTCTCGCACCAGATTCTCCCAGGATGTCTGTAAGCGTCGGTCATTGCCTTTACTCTACGTCTGCTGAATCCCTCAAATCTGCTCTTGTAGACTCATGCAGTGCAGTGCAGGACAGATCTCTTGTTACCTCCATAGGTAAAGGAAGAGAGTGGGCCTGAGCAGGTGGGTGACTGGACCAAGGTCACCGGATTTCTTGGTAGGGATTGGTAATAGGACTCAAACTCCCAGGCTCATGTTCCCTCTACTGTATTGCAATTAAGTTCCAGTGGCTTGACAGAGGATGATTTTGAGCAGCATCATTGAACTTTGTGCGAATAAAGGCCCAACCATGGGACTCTCTTCCTTTATTCACAGCGTCCTATGGATTTTCTGGTCTTCAGTAGGTAAGAGTCAGTGAAAAAATAGATGACTGTTGTATGATAGAATTCATTTTTTCTCTGACATGTAATGGTGGCAGATTATTTAGTAGAATTCTGTGTTCTTCCATGAAAATCTCAGCCCATCAGCCATGTAACTGTGGGTTATAACACACACATGGGCATTACTCGTGATTTGTTCTAGTCTTTTCTGAGCGCCTTTTTGGACAGTCTCCACTGAGGTAGATTTATGGGGAAGGTCTAGGACCTTTCTGAGTAGGTTTTCATGATGGATATTCCTGCAGTGGTAGGGCAGATTGCATGTAATGACACTGTTTGCATTTTTCTTTCCTAGATCTGCTTCCGCTTTCCAAGACTTTCACATTTTTCCAAGAGCAGTAGAAAATGAAAAAATCCCTGGTGAGTTTTTCTGTTCATGTATTTATTCTTTGATTTTATTTACAGTATACCTTAGGAATTGAATAAAGTTTCCAGCTTAACAATAGAAATACAAAAAGGTAATAGATATGGTCAGGCAAAACAGGTTGTAATTAGTGCTTGGCATTTTTATCTTGCCCATTCACGAAGATAACATAGTCCTTAAAGAATCTTGAAAATTAGAGTATAAATGTGTCTCACATCCTTAGCATACATGGCAAAAAAGGACAAAACCATCCATTGCTCACCTTACACTGATCATAAGTGGAATCATGTTTGTTTTCTCATGCATTTTAAAGGTATCTTGGATGTAATTGTGAATAGCCTTCCCACATAACTCATAAACCACTGCTACTGGTGTCTTCCTTATCCTTCATGAATGAGAAAGCAGCGAATATATTGTTTTTACTGCTTAGTTTAGGGATGCATATTAATCATCTGAAGCAACAGCCTTTTCACCCTTAAATGAGTCTCCGTAAATAGTTCTCACTCTAATCACTCTGGGTTGCACAGGGACAGTGCAATGATGAGTCCAGGCAGAGGTGCTTTTATTTCCTGTTCTGGTAAAGGTTGTCAGTGACCTAATATATGCTTGCAGTGGGTATTGCTAACCCATACACTGGAGGCTGTTCATCCATCCTTGGCTTAGTGCACTCTGCTGTCTCTTCTGTCAATTTCGGTGGCATCTCTGGGTTTCCTGTGTTCTTCCAGCTTTACTCCTGTACCCACCCGCTGTGTTCTAACCACCAGGGCTCTTTGGTTCCCGCACACGGGGCCTCTGTCCAGCCACCTGGTGACCATCTCCATGGAATATGTCCAAAGGGCACCTGAAGTTAACAGAAGCATTGGTTCAAAAAATCAGCCTTTTCAGCTCTCCAGAAAATGGAATTCCTTCTAAACTTTTCCCTGCTCTGTTGCTACATGTAATTGTTTACATTTGTGGGTTTTGTGTTCCAAATGGTTTTTATCCTTTCTCCTTATCCTGTCTCTGCAGTCATGATGCAGGCTACATTTCTGTCTTTGGGCTGTGTCAGTAACTTCCTCTCTGTGCTGCTCTGCCTTTCCTTTCCTTGCTCAAACTCATTTCCCACCTTGAGTGTTTCTTCTAATCAGATCCTGCTGGCTCCTCACAGGAGTGCACAGAGGCTCCCTGAATGATTAGGAAAACAAAGTTGTCAGTGAACTGGAAGGGAAAAGAAGATGGAGAAAGATGTGAGAAAAGCCACCAGTAGGTTTTTGCCGTTTTAAATGGGTTGTTTGCATGAGCGGCAGTGGCAGGAAAACGGTGTATGTTGGGCTAGGAGTGAGCCCAGGGCTTTTCCATATACAGCGTCTGCCAAAGGAGGAGTGGCTGGTGGGGCTGTTACTGAGCCAACTGTGAGAACCTGAAGCGTGAGGTCATAGAGTACTGTTCAAGATAAAGTCCGGGGCAGAACCGGCCATGAGATTAGCCCTGCACAGATCCTGGGCTTCCTCAGAATTTACTTGGCTGGACCTTGAGGTAATTCCAGACTGATGGGTTTAGGAAAAAGTTGTTAGAATCAGGCTTGGTTTTTTTCTTAACTTACAAATTCTGCCCCAAAAGTTTAGAAGAGAAATTGGTTCATAGCTAGAGCAGAAATTGAAGTCCCAAGAGGATTCTGTTGTATTGTGCTAGAAGGAATAACATGGGGGTGACCCAGTGGGGAATGAATACAGGTGATGTGTGGAGCAGAAAGGCACCAGGCTGGAGGCTCCTGAGTCAGCCAGAGGAGACGGGGGTTGCTGACTCAAGCCAGAACGCACAGTGCATGGTATCCCTTCTATGCGCTTCTCTGGGTAAGGTCCTGCACCACTGAGAGGGAAAGTGAGGCCAAGGGCTTGGTGGGGAGCCCTATGGCGCAGCTGGGGGCGCTCTCTGCCTCATTGCCTGCAGCGTGGGCAGTTTGCTCTTCAGGCAGCTCCGTCTTGCACAAGTGCTTAACAGCTGGAAGCAGTGGAGACCAGTCATCCCCACAGACATGGCTCCTGCTCTGTGCCTGGAGTCCCAAAGAAGTCTCCTATGTCTTGTTCCTCTCCTTACCCAGTGTTTTTGTTCTTGTCTTAGCTAATAATGTCACAGTTGCTCAGATACGAAGTTGAGCTTTTAAGAGGCTTTCCATGACCTCAAAGAGCTCCTGGTCTCCTTGGAGAAACAGTTGACAGAGTAATAAGGGGAGGTGAGAGAGTATGGGTGGTACATGCCTGGGAAATCAGGAGTGACAACAAAGCAGAGGTCTGGTTTTCAATGCTGTCAGAATGTCCTGACCAGAGCACAGGGGAAAAGGTCCAGTTTTCAGTGTTGTCATAATGTCCTGACCAGGCCACAGGGGAAAAGGTGGGTTCCCTACAATGATGGACCCTCTAGGGGCTGAGGATTTCAGACTTGTGGCTGAGTGCCCAGAGCAGCATAGGGTGGGGTGGTCGGGGGACTGTACAGGGCTCTGGAGGTCCAGTTAAGGAACCACCAGATAGTGGTGGAATGAACATAGAGATGAGCAGGACATCATCAGCTTAAAAAATGTAATCACTAGATTGACAGTGTGGAAAGCATGAAGTGCTGGGTGTGGAGGGAGTCAGAGGACTTGGCTTTCCAGCCTAGCTGGGCTCCCAGACAGACAGAGTAGAACAGTGTCTCAGCTGACCCCAGACTCAAGAATGTCAGTACGGTGTGTGGGGGGGCAGTCTTTGTCATGAACAAGACTTAGGTTTGAGTGTATTTGTACATTTTATGTAGAAGGCCTTTTCTTTCAGTGAATAGACTAAATTTTACAGTAATTTTGTTACACAAATATCACAGAGTTTTCAGAGATTCCTCCTCTTATATCTTCGGATTAGTAACACCTTGCATTAGTGCAGTACAGTTGATAAGCCAGGATCAACACATTATTATTATTATTACACACATAATTATTTCCTAAAATAGCCTGGGCACAGTGGCACACACCTGTAATCTTAACTACTAGGAGGCTAAGGCAAAAGGATCACAAGTTCAAAGCCCACTTCAGCCAAAAAAAGAAGAAGAGTGCGTCATGTCCCTGGGGTCGTTTTTGGTTTTTTGTTTTTCTGGTACCAGAGATTGAACTCAGGACATTGCAGTTGCAAAGCAGGCACTTACGCCGCTGAGCTAAATCCTCAGCCCATTTTTTTGTTTTGTTTTTTTGAGACAGGGTCTCACTATGTAGTTGAGGCTAGTCTTGAACTCAGTATGTAGCCCACACTGGTCTCAAACTCATGGCAGTCCTCCTGCCTCAGCCTCCTGAGTACTGGGATTACAGGTGTGTGCCACCACACCCAACTGTCCCTGGGAAATTTTTGATACAAGAGAGATTCCAGTTTAAAATAGATTGTCTATTTGCATTTATTTTAGTCATAAGTATATTTCATCTCAGATTTATCTTTGTGTTTTTATTTATAATTCACTCATATCATTTGCTTTTTTTCCTAAATCAGGGACATCTCCACACTTCCCCTTCTCTCAAGTATTTGAAGGTCATGTGGCTGTTTCTGCCCATTGTACAGCAACTAGATTGACAGACATAAGTGGATAGACCACACAGGGAGGGTTACATCACTGGAGTGAGCAAAAGTAGGCTGTATTTTTCTAAGAAATGACTGGGTTGTTAGCATACAGCGAGGCAGGGTGATGTGACATTCAAATTTCTGGAAGCTCGCAGTTTTATCAGATTGACCAGTGAGGGGTGGTGATATCCAAATGACAGATGGACAGAGCTTCTGGAAGCTGCAGGGTTGCTGTCCAAGATACTCTTCTCACCCAGTGGGGCAGTTGTGTCATGGATCAGTCTGGCTGGGGCAGGAGCCACTTGTCCACCGCTGCATACCCGAACCAAGGTTAGGCCTTCTCTACTGTTACCTCCCTCACTTGTCCAGGCCAGCTGAGCCTGGTCCTGGACACCTAGCACCTGGAGCTGAGGGACAACCTGACATCTTGGGAGTCCTGCCTGTAGGACTCTTGCTGCATGCATGGATGTTTGCACACAGAGAAGCCAGCATGTTCAGAAATACTAGTTCATCACTAGCCTTTCTTCCCCTACCTTTCCATGTCTGTGCTGCCTCTGTGTTTTGCTGAAATCATGCGAAGCCTTTGTTATTTCCATTTTATGAGCCTTTCTGGGCAAGTGCCTAAAACTCAACAACCAGCTAACCTTCCAGTTGTTTAAATGTTTAGATTTTTGTTTTACTTTGTTTTGTTTTGTTTTGTTTTGATGTGTTGTGTTGTGCTAGGAATTGAACCAATGGCCTTGCACATGTTAGACAAATGCTGTACTACTAAGCCACATCCCCACCTCTTATTTTGAGAGTCTCTTTGCAGTTTTGTTGTTGTTGTTGTTGTTGTTGTTTTTGCCTCAGCCTCTCATGTAATCTGGATTACATGAGTTCACCACTGTGCCTGACTCCTTTATTTTATGGTTAATGTTCACTCCTGTTTTGAAAACAATAATACACAATATTGGGCATTATCAATTGATACTACTGATGAGTATGTGTCATGTTCAGAAAGCCGTATTAAGTGCTTTTCCACAAAGCCTCCATTTCCTACTGGTATGATAATATGTGACGGGGACCATTGTCACTTTATTGTAGAAGTGATAATACTGAAGGAACCAGTTTTAGTACTGGTATATTTGTGAATAGGATAGGTTTATTCAAAAGATCACATTTTAGGATGGAGTTTTACAGGTTCCCAGTAGCTATCTATCCTCAGGAGTGTGCTTCTTCTTTCCTTGAAAGTGTGAATGGGAAGAAAGGGGATTCAGAATTCGTAGCTGGAGGTGGAAACAGCCAGGCCAAGCTTTTATTGGTATCTCATGTGGCAAGCTACAAACTTAAACTCCAGTAAGACAGAAAACTAGGCTGAGGATATAGCTCAGTAGAAGCTCTTACGTGTGTGAGGCCCTGGGTTCAATTCCTAGAACCACAAAACAAAGCAGAAAGAGGGAAAACTAGAAAGAAGGATGCTTGGTTTGCCTACTGCTTTGTTGATCGTGGCAGGAATTAGCATTTCCAAGTAGGCTGTAGGGGAATAGGCTTACATACGAACAATTGAATTTCAGGTATATTGAGTTTAAAATCTGTGACCTAAGTGTCTATAAAGTTTAGGACAGATGCCTGGACCAGTGATAGATATTCAAGAAATCCTGGTAGAGAGATGAAAAATTAGCCAAGAAGCTCAGCAAAGCAGCAAGTGTATGTAGCAAAGAGAAAAGGACCAGAGACTGAACCCCAGGGCGGTACAACTTCAGGGTAACTTGGAAAAGAGAGAGGTACCTGAGAAGAAATGGCTAGGAGGTAGGAGGTAAGGGGAGAAGGAACACTGGTCATAGAATGTGTGCTAGAATCTGCCAAGTGCCCCACAGACCTCGTTCCTCCAGGGCTGTACCTCCTTGTTAGTTTTCTTGGTAGCCAAGATTGCACCTGGCTCACAGGATAAGCCCAGTATTTTTTTTTTTTTGTCTTAATTTGTATGTGTGAGCCCTGTGGCAGTGTGTCTGGTATGTGTTTTCCTTGTCAGTCTAACAAAGTATACAGTGTTCATGGCTAACTTTTCCCATGACAAAGAGAAGATCTTGGCCCTGTATGCCCTTTCTACATCACCCAGTTTGGATCACGGTACCATTTCAGGGGCCAGTGTCATTCAAGGATGTGGCTGTGGACTTCACCCAGGAGGAGTGGCGGCAGCTGGATGCCCATGAGAAGATGACTTACAGGGATGTAATGCTGGAGAACTACAGCAACCTCGTCTCTGTGGGTGAGGACACGCTTGCTCTCTCAGTTACTAAAATCCGTGGTATTTCTCTCCAGTTTAATGACTTTAACTTTGAATTTTAATGGGACAAAGGTCAGTGCTTTAGTTGGGGCACCAGGCAGGGCACTTTGGTGTTCTGGACCTCTCCTGTGAAAACTGATTTTCATCAAGCTCAGGGCTCTTGCCCCACACGAGGTGACTCTGAAACCAAGCAGCCAGGCTCAAGTTCTCTTTCATTTCTCATTAACAGGGTGTCACATTATCAAACCGGATGTTATCATCAAGTTGGAGCAAGGAGAAGAGCCATGGATAGTAGAAGGAGCATTCCCACCTCAGAGCTACTCAGGTGTGTTAGTGGAGGCAGAGAGGAGATTGGTAACTGGGGAATGTTTCTCCTAGAAGCTGATGGTCCCCACTCTTTTGAAGTGACTAAAGATAGTTACTTTTATGCTATAGGTACCTGACTCTCACTCCCAAAGATACCTTCCTTCCTCATACAAACATGTTTATGGAGCTTTGCCCTGCTTACCACTACTCAGAATCCTTCCTCTTCAACCTTGGGGCTTTGAGCAATCTTCTAGCATTTTCAGTAACCCATTATCGTAGATCCCTTTTGTTTTCAGGTATTTATAATTCTTTTTTTTTTTTTTTTATGGAGCTTTTATGTTGTTGCCATCCTGGGTTTTTTGGGAGGAGAGGAGGACTTTCCTTCACTTTGAAATGCCTTCAACTTATTACTATGCTCAGTTTCAATTTTTACTTCTTTCTTTGAAAGATGCTAAAGTTCGCATCCTCTGTGTAAACTAGTAGTCTGTCTATTTCACTGGTATGTGATTGTACTTCATTTAATGGTGCTGGACCTTCCTGAAATCCAACCCCTTCAAAGTTTGGTGACAGCAACAACTGGTCTCCCTTTCTTCCTAAGTCCTCATTTTTATCTCAGCTCTTATTGTTTTATTCCCAATGCCTTAAATAGTGTCCTTTCACTGCAGCTGCTCAGGGGGCATTATATACATAAATGTTTGATTTGTCCTTCCACCTCCTCCAGAAATGTCTTTCAAGGATCTGTTTCCACCTGCTGTAATTTCCTCAAAAGGCTTTAAGTGTATTGGGATTGAGTCTGTTCTGAGTCTGTTAAATTTTTGTTTTTATACTGCACACACTGAAATTGACATCTCTGCCATCATTCTATAGACCCAGTATCTTGTGTGACCACAAAGCTTCTCTTGTTCTCATATATCTGAACACTGATCATGAATGCTTCCAAATTATAATCACCCAACACCTTCTTCCCTTCCCTTACTAAATTACAGTATTCTTTTCTTTCCCTATAATAGTCCCTGTAGAATTAAAAAAAAAATACTCTTCTCAGCAGGCATTACTGTTCTCTATAAGATGAATGAGTTTTGTCTTTGTTAAGACTGTTTTTGTTTGTTTTCTTCATCCTTGTACTAGAAATTGAACCCAGGGCCTTTTCACTGAGCTATATCCCCCACCATGTTTTCATTTTTTACTTTGAGACAGGGTCTCACCAAGTCACTAAGTTGCCCAGGCGGGGCTCAAACTTATGATCCTCCTGTTACCTCAGCCTTTCAGAGGCTGGGATTATAGGAATGTGGCAACACGTGTGTCTTAATTCTCTGTATACTCAGTTTCCTCTGAGTTAATATAATCAAGAGCTGTTCTAATTGGATTTACAAGGTGTCTTCATCTGAAGTCTCTGGTTGATCTTATGCCTCACCCTACAAGACAGCCTCTCCCATTCATTATGGCTACCTGAGGGGAATTTAGCTTTTGTACCCTCACAGATCACCATAGTATTAGCCTTATATTGCCTGGGAAAAGTAATTTCCCCAAATGTTTACCGAACTCATTTGATGCACACTTCTAAAGTCTTCTCTTGAGACTTTCATCCCTAGGGCTTCATGTATTGTTGATGCGTTCTGTGCTTTCCATACAGTGTGTTCTTTAAGTCTGAGCTCAAATTTCCAGCCTTTGTGAAGTTTGGTTCCTTCCTGACCCTTAGTATTACTGCACTCTTCTTTCTTTCCACTCCATTCCACCTCAAGATAAAAGCATAAAAGAAGTTTCATCTGATCAAGTAATCTGTACTCAGATAGGATATAGATTTTGCTTGAGGTTTTGCTCTCCTGGGTTAGAATCCTATAGAGAAAAGCACATATTTTCCTCCCTCAATGTAGTCTCATAGAGTACATACTTGTTTTTTTGAAGAGCCAGGTAAGTCAGGACTTGTCTATTCTTTCAGAAATATAGATAGGCAGTTATTTCTGAATACACTTGCCTGAGTCATTTGCAAGAATGGGGAAAATCTTAATATGATTCAGATAAAGAACAACTTCTCTAATTTCTATTCAAAAGAAAAAGGAAATAGAGTCATACTTCTAGGACATTGGTGATAGACCTATGGCATGTGTGCTGCAGCAGGCTGTTTGTATCACTGAAAGCTCTAAAACATTCACCATCACTGTTCTAAAGTGCTGATATTCTTGTACAAGGCCGAGTCACACTGTGCTGAAATGATTTTATGGGTATTACTCATTTTCACCTTCAGAAACGGAGTTACTTGCAGTAAGAAAGGATATAGAAGCCTGGAAAACCCCTTTGAAGATAGGCTTTAAGGAGCCAGAGGCAAGAAGTTGAGTAAAGGAAGTGAAATTGGAGAGCCAAGATGTGTGGCTACAGCTGTGTGGGGCGTGTTAGCTCCACAGCGATCAGCAGTTGGTGGTGGAGCATGAGATGTTGATCTGTCTCTGCTGCCTTGTTATGACTCGACAAGAGTAAAGTTCTAATCGCTTTCTCTAAAACCAAGCCCCCTTTGGGTGTATCTTATGACTCTCCTGGTCCATCACGTAGTTTGTTTTCCCGGGACAGAGTAATGTTAGTGGTGACTCCTAGCTTGGAGTCATGAATTCAGGTTATGAAAAAGTATTGTTTATTAGGTTCCATTCCGCATCCCTATCCCCTTTTTTCTGTTGCTTTTAGGCAGTAGGTTCTGGGAAGCCGTAGATTGAGGACATTAAGATTAGCATGGTTTCACTTTGTATGAATGACAGCCAGGGTAATAGTCATGCTCCCTCCAGAATTTCTGAAATGAGTAAAAATGAAAGCCACTCTTAGGGAACAGGCTGTGAACCAACTCCCATGCAAAATTAGGTGGTGACAGTATGTCTAGCATAGGAAAAACAATTGCTGAACTTACTGAGCATATTCTGCTTTTTGCCAAAAGATGTTCTGAGCACCTCACTAACTGAAGTAATCCCACAAAGCCCCTGGAGGTCAAGCTGTCATCTCCAGGCGATAGGTGGGATGCTGCCCACAAAGCTCACTCAGTCACCTCACCCTAGTTCTGTCTGAATAGGAGTAAAAAGAATGGCACATTCAGATGAGTTCCGTATTAAATCACAGCATCACTAGAATATTTAAGAAATCTGAACTTTTGAAAGGGTAGCCTGCTTTCTGGACCACATGTACTTCTTATTGGACACAGATGTTCCAAGACTTTGTTTTAGAGTTTAGAGGGGGAATCCTAGTTGTTGGCTCTAAACATGAAATTTAGGTGAAAATTGTGGGGCATAGTGGCTCATGCCTATAACCCCAGCACTCAGGAGGCTAAGGCAAGAGGATCACCATGAGGTCAAGACCAGCGTGGACTACATAACCATATTCAAGGCCAGCCTGAACTATATAGTGAGACCCTGTCTCAAAAAAAAAAAGAAGAAAAAAATCAAGTGTAAGTTTATTTGGCACTACTACATGGAACGGGAAAAAAGGCAAAGTAGTATGAAACACACAAAATAGTCAAAGCACTGCCATAAAAGCCTTGGCATGAGGGGACAGTGCTTTAGATGACACTATCTCATCTCTCCCAAGGAGATAATGAAACGATGCAGAGCCAAGTGTCATTCACCTCCATGCTGAGCCCTGCTGCTGCTGCCCTGTGGGTCTGCTCTGTCCTGAGTCCTTTCATACCTCTCTTCAGCCATTCACCCAACATCCTTTGTCTAATACTCATCACTTTGTGTCTTTATCTCACCTTCTAACTACCAATTTTGAGCAAAATATTACAAAGTAGCAAAGGTCAAAGATGCTGTGTTTTTGTTAGTTTACTTCCTTTCCCAACCACTGGAGGGTTATGTGTGAAGGGGAAGCACTTTGTGTCTGTCCATGAAGCTAGTACCTGCCCCACAATAAGATGCTGTGTACCAGTCTTGTTCTCTACCTTGGGCTGGAGGATACACAAAAGTCAGTTTGTTTTGCCTCTTTTTAGATGAAGTTTGGCAAGCTGATGACCTGATGGAGAGAGTCCAGGAAGATGGACATATGTTCTTCATCAATAAAACCCTGGTTGAAGAGAGAGGTAATGTTTCTGAGAAAGCTTTCAATGTAGAAATGAGCCCTGTTGCTTCAAGGAAAATATCCTCTAGATGTGAAACCTGTGAAAAGAGTTTAACATCTGTTTCTGAATACATTAGTAGTGATGGAAGCTATGCAAAAATGAAACCTGATGAATGTAGTGGGTGTGGAAAATCACTCCTCCACGTTAAGCTTGAGAAAATGCATCCAGGAGATGAGTATGGAGGAACTTATGACATAAAAGAAGAGAATATTTATCAGAAAGTGCGTATTTTGGAGAAACCTTTTGAATACATTGAATGCCAGAAAACTTTCCAAAAGGATTCAGTTTTTGTTAATCACTTGGAGGAAAAGCCCTATAATTGGAATGAGTCTGAAATAGCCTTTCTCCAAATGTCAGACCTCAGTGGCCATCAGAGATCTCACATGGACATGAAGTCTTACGAATGCCAGGAATGTGGGAAGTCCTTCTGTAAAAAGTCAAAATTTATTATTCATCAGAGGACTCACACAGGAGAGAAACCTTATAAATGTAACCAGTGTGGGAAGTCTTTCTGCCAGAAGGGAACGCTCACAGTACACCAGAGGACCCACACTGGGGAGAAGCCCTATGAATGCAATGAATGTGGAAAAAATTTCTACCAGAAGCTACACCTTATCCAACACCAGAGAACTCACTCAGGAGAGAAGCCCTATGAATGCAGTTATTGTGGGAAGGCCTTCTGCCAGAAGACACACCTCACACAGCATCAGAGAACACACTCAGGAGAGAGGCCCTATGTGTGTCACGACTGTGGCAAGACTTTCTCCCAAAAGTCAGCACTTAATGACCACCAGAAGATTCACACAGGTGTGAAGCTGTACAAGTGCAGTGAGTGTGGCAAATGCTTCTGCCGCAAATCCACGCTCACAACCCACTTGAGGACACACACAGGAGAGAAGCCGTATGAGTGCAATGAGTGTGGGAAGTTCTTCTCACGTCTCTCGTACCTCACTGTACACTATCGCACCCACTCTGGGGAGAAGCCCTATGAGTGTGCTGAGTGTGGGAAAACTTTCTACTTGAACTCGGCCCTGCTTCGGCACCAGAGGGTACACACAGGGGAGAAGCCATATGAGTGCAGTGAGTGTGGCAAGTTATTTTCCCAGCTCTCCTACCTCACGATCCATCATCGGACACACTCTGGAGTAAAGCCCTATGAGTGCACTGAGTGTGGGAAAACCTTTTATCAGAACTCTGCCCTGTGCAGACACCGCAGGATCCACCGAGGAGAGAAGCCCTACGAGTGCTACATCTGTGGGAAGTTCTTTTCTCAGATGTCCTACCTTACCATCCACCACCGAATCCACTCAGGAGAGAAGCCCTATGAATGTAGTGAGTGTGGGAAAACCTTCTGCCAGAACTCAGCCCTTAACAGACACCAGAGAACACACACAGGTGAGAAAGCCTATGAGTGCTATGAATGTGGGAAGTGCTTCTCCCAGATGTCCTATCTCACCATCCATCACCGGATCCATTCTGGAGAGAAGCCCTTTGAATGTAATGAGTGTGGAAAAGCCTTCTCTCGGATGTCATACCTCACTGTGCACTACAGAACCCATTCAGGAGAGAAACCCTATGAATGTGCTGAGTGTGGGAAAAAATTCTACCACAAGTCAGCATTCAATAGCCATCAGAGAATCCATAGGAGAGGGAATGTGAATGTAGTTGATGTGGGACAGCTTCTCTGAAGTCAGACCTCAGACAGCTCTTTTTCAGTACAGTGAGCAAGAAACTCCTATCAGAAGTCAAGCACTATTATGCAGTTGGCTCTTTGTATCTATGGGTTCTATATATCTGGATTCAACCAGTCAAAAATGTTTGGTAAAAAAAATTATAACTGTACTGAACACATGCCGACTTTTCTTGTCATTACCTGTACAATACAGTACGACAATACAACAATTATTTGCATTATATTAGTTATTATAAATAACCTAGAGGCAGTTTGAATTGTATGGGACAATTACATGGATTATATGCAAATACTGCACAGTTTTACCAAAGGGTCTAACATCTGCAGATGGTATTGGGAGGGGAAGGTCCTGGAACCAACACCCACTCCCATCCCAACCTCATATAGAAGGGGCACTGTAACCTAGAACTCATTCAAATGAGTGTGAATAAGCCCCATGCATTGGTCAGTCGTTGATATTTACAAGGCAGAAAGCAAGATTGTACCAAGACCCCATAACTCATTAAATACTAGACTACATAGGAATAAAAATAAATTAATATTTAGAATATATATATGTGTGTGTGTGAAAAAGAGTATGTTTCATCGAGGAATCAAACTTCTTTGCATATCAGGGAATTCTGTCAGTTCAAGGAATGTAGAAACATATTCTTTTGGAAATTGTTAATACTAAAAGACAGTTTTGGTTTAAAAACAAATTTGTAAAAAAAAAGAAAAACAGAAGATACCTTCTGTGAGCAAACATACAGTTTATAAACAGATGTAAAATCATAAGTATAACTAGCCAAGTTTGCAGCATTAAATTCATGAATAAATAGCTCCCAAGGAAAACAGGATGGGGAGGGGGTTGTTTTTTAGTATATTACAGAAACTGTATGGTGAGCATGTATCCTTATGAATTTGTAACTCATATTGTAAGATTGCTCATTCCAAGTAGCTCTGCCATGTTAATACTTTAGAATGCATTGTCATTGAAATAACATTTGGTAGGTTTAAAGTATATTTGTATTCTTTCTTGGTATTTATAAATATGCACTTGATCACTGTTAGTGAACTACATTATCCATCTTAAAAACAATGTTTTTTTATAATGTCTTTACCTATAGATGAGTCAGCAAAAGAGATAAATATGTATAAAATAGAATTTTTTTAAAATCCTGCATAGATGATTTTAAATTAAGCCAGAATTCTCCAGGAGGGAAGAATAGCTTTAGTACTTACTGCACTCTGCACAACTAAAAAAACGAACTTAAAATATTACCATTTCTGCTTTTTAATCTGTTGTTTATTTGGATGTTTGTGTGTGTATGGAGCATAGGGACTAACATCAGAGTTATTTGTCTTTTTCTGATCTTGTAGTGTTGGTGAGCACTTGCTCTTCTCATTTATGAAAGAAGTGAGGATATGTTATTGGAGTTTGTGGCAGACTTTTTTGTGACTCCTCCAATCACTCTGCCCTTAACTTTCCTGGCAGTGTCTGGTTACTCACTGCTTCTCATTGGACAGGAGGTAAATCCTTGTTAGTTTTGATTAGTAGTAACTCATTCTCACTGCCAGCAGTTGTTCTCCAGTGGTTGTAGGACCCAAGACTAGACAGATGAACAAATCCTCCTGACAGGTTATTTCTAGAAAAAGTTTCCCCAAAGGTTCAAAGACACAAGCAACACAAAATAGGGTCTTTTCGTGAGAATGACCTTATCTGGATATGGTTCCTGGTACTGTCTTCCAGCAAGGGCTTATGGTTTATTCATGACCTTCACAGGAAGACTGGAAGATTCTGGAACTTGGATGATAGAGTCATTGAACCACAGAACTAGCCTTGTGGCCACTTGATGTCTGGTCTGTTTCTTTTGTGAGAGATTGTATTTATTTTTAAGCCACTTGACTTAGAATGCTCTGTTGCTAATAACTGAAGACATTCTGAAACAGTTACACTTTTGTAGAAGATATGGAATTCAGAAATGGACTTCAAGTAAATCATTTATTTTGAGGTGTTGATACAGAGATCTTATTTTCTGTAAATTGTAACAAATAGTTTGAGCATTGGAAATCAACTTGAAACAAATGTGTATGTGTCCTTAAACTGCCTATCATTTACCTGCAAAATTACATTTTTCTAGTGTATGAAATAAATTTTGTTGGAGGTAATTTATTTGTGGGTTATTGCTATTAGCTCACAATATATGGTGTGAGGTAAGGATCTAGTTTTACTTTTAAATGATTGACTTTTTGGCCTACATCATTTGAATAATTTTCCCCTTTATACCACTGAGCTGAAATGCTGTATTTTTCATAAATATCACACATGGTTCCTGTTTTTAGTGCTCAGCAGTTTTTTCCATATTCTTCTGATTGTGATTGTGTTACATAACAGTAATTAAAAGTCTGGTTACTTGTATACTTGATCTTATAGTTTGAGGTAGGAACCAAAAGTTTAGCGTGTATATGTTGAAATGATTATCTACAAAGGTTTCCATACTAGTGCGTTGTAGCTTAGTTACACAATATAAGCTTTAAGAAAAATAAAGTAAAATGAATGCATGCTGGTAATACTACCTGTTAATACTGAGGCCACACTCTGAAGCCAAGTTTGACCCCTCTCCTTCCCTGTCTTCTGTATTCTGTCTTGCTGTGCCTAGCTGTGCTGTTGGTGAGGCTCCTCAAAGAGGACTATATGATAAGCCATGTGACTGCAAACCAAATAATGGCCAGCTTTTTAGAATGCCTCTAGCTAAACAAAATGAAGAAAACACATTTTTAAAATTATGTTGCTATGTTCTTACTATAGAGATAACTATTAAGATAAATTACTTTTACTTTTCATTGAATTTAAAGTCTGTAGCTCCTGCTAAAGTGATGAACTAACATGGGCTGCTGGCCTGTTTCCAAAGCCCAATACTGAGCTGTCATAAAAGTGATAGCTCTGTAATCTGGGTGTCATGGTGCACACCTGTAATCCCAGCTACCCAAGAGCCTGAGGCAGGAGGAGCTACCAGAATGAAGGAGTGTCCAAAGGAAGGAGCATCCTAGGAAAAAGGGACTGAAAAAATTTCCTAACATAACACTATCAGCAACCCTTCATGTCTACCTTCCCTCTCCTTTCTTTTCTCTGTCCTTCTTTCCTTCCTTCCCTTCCCTTCCCTTTCCCCCCATTCCCCATACTGGAAATTGAATCCAGAACCTTCACACTGAGCTACGTTCTCTGCCCTTTTTAAATTTTTATATTTTGAGAGTGACTCATCCACTGGCCAAGTTGCTGGGCTGCATTTGAATTTAAGATTCTCCTGCCTTGGCCTCCCTGAGTCCTGGGATTATAGGTATGCAACACCATACCCAAACATTCACATTTTCTGCCCTGAACTGCTCATTTAAAAAGTCCAGTAAATTAACTCCACACCCCAGTATCATAAGTGACCATGCCCTGGCACTTGCAAGCACAGTTCTTAGAAAGAGGGGGGTACCCTCAATAGGGCTGCCTGGCATCTTAGGCACCTTCCAAAGGCAGACTTATTCATACTTAAGATACCTTGCCCAAAAAGTTCCCAGTGGCTCCCAGGAGCCTACCACCTGTGCATTGGAGGCAGCTTGGCCCTCAGTGAGTGATAGCCATGCTGTGGGGAGTGATAGCCATGCTGTGGGGATGACCTATGGCTTATCTTGGGCCAAGCACTTGTGGTATGGTTCCTAGCCACTACTGGGTACACAGAATGGCCCAAGCCACTCCATGGGCAGTTAATGGAAACTAAATTTAAATACAAATCCCAGGGGCTGGGGATATAGCTCAGCGGTACAAGTGCCTGCCTCGCAAGTGTGAGGTCGATTTTGATCTCCAGTACCAAAAAAAAAAAAAAAAAAATCCAGTCCCAACCTAAAGGATGTGAAAGGAGATGTGAGCCCACTCAAAAGGCCACCCTAGGAATGAACATAGGGAAAGCCAAGAAAGTCTCAAAGAAGAATGAAGAAGGACTTGCCCTTCACAAGTGGGAAAGTATCCATAAAGCAAGAACAATGAAGACATGAGCCTCTTTAGGACTACAGTAAAATAGTTGAGTAAAAAAGAACAAAACCAGTCAGGACAACATATGTAAGCAGAGTAGAGACCAAAACTGCATACAAGAGAAAACTCAGTGCAGCCCAAGTCAAATCAAAGGAAATACTTTACTGTGCAGTTCTCCCATTGCAAAATTCTCACATATTCAGTGTCTTCTCATAGATCAGGTTGGCCTCCCCAAGAAGCCAAGTGGGGCAAAAGGGCCATGTGGTGACAGGCGCCTAGGAAATAGGTCATCCTGTGGACTTCACTGCTCTTCCTAGATGGGTTGGGAGAAGAGGACTTTAAAATGTGGAAAGATCAAATCATTTCTTTTTGTTTAAAGATTATTTTGTATAAAGAGAAATAATACATATCTAGTTGTATCAGTCAGCTTTCTTGTTGCTAGCACACAATAGCTGGTGCCCATAATTTAAAGGAGATGCTTAACTTAGCTTACAGTTTTAGTGCATTCAATCCATGATCAGCTGGCTCCAAGGCAAGGACAGCATGGAGGAAAGGTGTGACAAAGCATAGTGCCTAGTTCATGACAGCTGGGAAGCAGCGTAGGGAAACAGTGCTAGAGAAGAAGGGGAAAGGGACCAGATATAGACCCCAAGCCACATCTCCATGACCCATGCAGACACATCCAGAAGTGTGCTTTACTAATCTATTGAGCAGCTCCCAAGCTAAGCAAGTTGGCGACCCATCTTAACCACCACACTTAATCCCCAAAGTAAATTCCATGATTTCAAACAAGAGATAACATTCAATTACCTGGAAATTCACAGAGTATCATTTTTCTCAGAAGAAATCATCTTGTCCCTGAATTGGTATATTTAACATTGTGAATTTTATGATTTTTTTGTTGGTGGCGGTGCTAGAAATGAACTCAGGGCTTCATGCACACTGAGCACATGTTCTATCACTAGCTAACTTTAATCCATGGTCTAAGTAATTATTTTTTTTTAATCTGTCTGCCTTCAAAGCTAGAATGTCTTCTAGCAATGAGTAACTGAAAAACCTCATCTTCAGCTACTTTAAACAATAGGGAAATTAATGACCTCAAAGTGTTCCCAAGACAGAGCCACATCAGAGCTAATCCATTCAACTCTACACTGTCTGTGACAGGTCTGTTTCACCAGCCTCCACCTACCAGCTCTGAGTCACAAGATCCAACCTATGGTCACACCTAAGTATTCTGTGTCATTCTGCCTTTGTCTCTTTATTAGATGAAATCATTCCCAAAAGTTACCCAGAATCTCCATAAACATTCTAGTGGCCACTACCTGTCTTATGCCTAGCACAAATAGTCACTGGTAAGGAAGGGGGAACCATGCTACATCAAGGTTCTCCAGCAAGGCCCTCACAGAGCTACCTTCCAGTCTGCTAAGAGACAGAGATGAGCTGGCTGGACAGGGTTAGGGCACAGTAGCTGCCACCTTATTACATAAATGGTTCCTGGGCTGTGGAGTGTGCCACTGACTCCTGCAGACACAACCAAACAGCAGTAGAAAAATAGAAATGTTTCTCCACACAGCACTTCAATGCCAGTGCAATGTATGGTTTGCCACCAACTCGTACCGTGAGTTTGTATTTATAGTGGCTCTAGGTCTTCTCCGTGTGTGTCCTGTAGTATTTATTTACTGAAGGGTGACTTCACATAGAAGAATTTCCCACATTCACACTTACAGGGATTCTCTGCTATATGAGTTCTCTCTCTCTCTCTGTCTCTCTTTTAGTATGAGTTCTCTTATATAGTCAGGTTTGACATGCTGACAAATTTTGTAGGGTTTCTCTGACTGGGTTCTCTAGTGTGGGTAACTTGTATAGATGTTACATTCTTTTCTATGTTCTCCACATTAATGGGGATTTTTTCCTGTGTGATGTCTTTGACAAATACTAAGGTGAGAATTCACATAAAACACCTTCCCACATTCAGTATACTCGTAAGCTTTCTTCTCAGGATGAAGGCTCTAAAGTGCTGATGTTCCCCCTGTCGTAATAGGGATTAAACACAAGCCCTTACACTGAGCTACATGCTCAGCCCCTTAATTATATAGACAGGATCTCACTGTCACTGAATTGCCCAGGCTGAGTTTAAACTCGTGATCCTCCTGTCTCAGGCTTCCAGCATGCTGATGTTATAGACTTAAGACACCATATCCAATAGGAGAGCTGACTTTTTGCAAGACTTATTGCATGCATTGCACATGTAGGGTTTCTCTCCTTTTTGATGGATAAGGATCAAATTTACAGAGAAGGATTTGCCACATTCATTCTATTCACAGGTTGTTTTTTTCCCCCAGTGTGAATTTTCTGACGTTTACTGAGATTTGACTTTACACAGCAGGCTTTGTCACATTCGTGATGGCTATAAGGTTTCCCCTCTGTGCATACTTGATGTATAATCAGGACTGCCTTGAACACGATATCTCACACTTGTTACAATTACAAGGTTTCCTGTATTTCTCTCCTGACATTTAAGGCTGACTTTTTTTGTGTTTGGAACTGGAGGTTAAACCCAGGGCCCTTAGCACTAAGCTAAATCCTCAACTTTTTTTTATTATTTTGAGACAGAGTCTCAGTAAATTACTAAATTATCCAGGCTTCACTCGACCTTACAGTCCTCCTGCCTGAGCTTTCCAGAGTGCTGGGATTATAGGAATGTATCACCACACTTGGCTCAGAGCTAATTTACAGTAGAAAAATTTCTCACTCAGCACACTTACACGACTCCCTTCCCTGACAGCAAACATTTCTACAAGTTTTTCCCCACACATCACACATGTATGTCTTCTGGTGTTCAGTGAGGTTTGACTTCACAAAGGATTGGCAACACTCCTGATATCCTTAGGGCTTCTGCCCTGGGAGAATCTCAGATGGACTCTCAGGCTTCTGCACACCCATTGCACCCACTGGAATTCTCCCCTGTGGTCTGCCAGTCTATGAGGGGAGACTGTAAGGAGCTTTGCCACATGCCGTATATTTATGAGGTTTCTCCTGGATAACACAGGTTCTCTCTGTGTATCTGTGAGTTGTGGTTTCTGGAAGGTTTCCCCACATGTTATTTTATGTGGGTCCTCTTATGTGTGTCCTCTGATGATCAGTGAGGTGTGGATCCCAGTAAAAAGATTTCCTGCAACACATGCATTCAAAGATGTCCTCTCCTGCATGAGTCCTAGGATCTGAAGTGAGTGGAGGAGGCTCTTTGCTGACAGCCTTCTTGCTTTCCTTAACTTTGTGGGTGTTCTCCCCGATGTTAACTTTTCAGTGGTTACAAATGGCTGACTTCTCACATTCCTTAACTTCAGGGTGATCCATCCTTGTCTGAGTTTCATGGCGGACTTGGTGACTGATATGGCATTCATGTTGTCTCCAGACTCCACACAGTTATACAGCTTCCCTCTTGTTTTCTCCATCTCTTGAGGGATGGTAATTGCCTGCTTGCAGAAGGCTTTTCTACCATTGCTATCTCCCAAAGATGGCCATGAAGCTTCGGCTTCCTGTTAATCAACAGGATCCTCAGTACAAGCTTGTGATTTCCCATCTCGGTTACACTCTTCAGATTTATCAGATTTTTCTCCAGTATGAGGATTTTCTTGCTTATGATCAAGAAACAACTTCCCACGATTATTAATTTCATTTGGCACTAACACCTGGTTCTGAGCCACGTTTCAGAGGCATTCCACATTCCGTGTGTCTCCTGAAGAGAACTGAGTTTGTATCCAACTCTTACTGTGTTGCTGTGGAGACGGAAATGCACCGCAAGCACCTGTCTTGGTTTTCTTGGCTTCTCTTTATCAAGCCATTTAACCTTTAGACTTCTCAGAATGAGAAAGACTAAGTGTACTTTAAAAATGTCAATACATGTCCTTTGTAAGTGTGATTTCTCACTGAAACTATTTTCAGGCTTGTGGGATAAAGTCCCAAGTATATATTTCTCTTAGTTTAGAAAAAATAAAAATAAGAAACCACTTGCCCTAATGGAAAGAAGAGTAAAATTAGCAGTGAACACAATGTTCTTTTAAAAACAATGGCTTTCCTCACTGAGAAATGAAGGCACATTAGCACAACGAACAGTGAGGGAAGGGCTGAGTAGGAGAGAAGCTCACTGTCAGATGAACTGGCAGTAACCATGAATGAGAAAGGCAGTGAGAAAGGAGGTCACAGGTCAGCAGTGTTCAGGACAAGTGCCATAGGAATCTTCAGGTAGCATCCCAGCACCCTGGGAGGCTGAGGCAGGAAGATTACAAGCTTGAGCCCAGCCTTGATAACTTAATAACTTAGCAAAAACCTGCATCAATTTTTTTTAAAAATAGAGGGCTGAAGCTGTAGCTCCATGTGAAGGCCTGGGTTTACTCCCCAGTATGAAGGAGGGGGAGGAAAAGAAGGAAGAGAAGAAAGAAGGAAGAGAGGAAAAGGAAGAAGCTGTTTTAGCAAAAGGGTAAAACATCATCTTTATACAGCAGACCACCCATGTGGCAACCAATGAATAAAATTTATATGGGTATTCCAGGTACCCTTATAAAAGTCTACAATAAATACTTTAAAAAATAATTGCTCCCCAACACAAGTCACAAGTGTGACACATTTACACCTCGGTGCCTGCCTTTCAGCCTTGGCTCTACTATAAACTCAGATATCTTCCAAGAAACACATCTGTCGGTGTGTTATTTTTCTAACTTCATTTTTTCCAGAGCCTCATTCAGTTGTTCTGTTTCCATTTCAGAGAAACCTGATGGGGGGCTTTCAGACTATCCCACCTCATTGCTCCCAGGGTTTGCCTTTGGTGAACTAGATGTCTGGGGTTGCATCTTGTTTAAATGTCTTCTCATTTCTTTTTTTAGTTTAATTCCTGGGATGATGCTTGTAAGTTGCCTGTGGTGGCTTGCTTTAATTGGTAGTACTAGGACCTTAGGTGATGATTACTTCTCTGAGGTATCTTCCAGGTGTAGCTGATTTTGGGGTTTTGAGTCTTTCGGAAGATCTTACATCTTCAGTTTGTTGGAGATGAGAAGTTGTTGCTTGCTTGGCCTAGTCCCTGGTTCTTTGGCACTGTGCCACAGTATTTTCTGTGACCCTTAGTTAATCTCAGTCATGGATTATCAGGGCCAACAGTTGTTTGGAACAGTTATGTCAGTTTTAGCTGTAGTAGTACCAATAGCATCTAACACAGCCTATAAAATAACAAACTGAGCTAAACCTTAATTTGCAACTTTTAACTGTGTGAACTAGATTTGTAATTACTTAACAAAATATAGAACAAACCAGATGATTATATGCAATATGTAAGTCAGTAAAGTGTCAATTTTGCCCTCAGTGTTAAAATTTAAAATGGATTAAGAAGAAAATAGAGAAGTGGAAAAAGAGAAAGAGATTACAAAGTTGGATGACAAAGATGGATCCTGCCAACTTAGGGAAACTGGTGCAGAAGAATGAATTCAAATAAAGGTGGAAGAGATAAAAGGTAGAACAGAAGAGAACCACACCCACAAAGAGGTTAGGAATCACTCTCATACTCATAAAATAAACAATGAAAGAGAGAAATAACAAACTGCATAAAACAAACAAGAAAAGAAAAAAAAATAGTCCACTACCAGGATTCTCTCTGGGTTCACTAGTAGACAGCCTGTGGAGACAGAGTCCGGAATCATATCCCAGAAGCCAGCTGTTGCTTTAAGGGGGAGTAGTGGACAACCTTAGCAGGCCTATCCCAAGTCCAGACTTACTGGGCTCACAGCAGGCCAGGCAGTTTCCATGGGTCTGTGCCCAGCTAGGAGCTACTGGAGGAAGCTGGCAGCAGTTCTGCTTCCAGGTTTATCCAGCCTGACTCCAAAATGGCTCCCTGCCAATCGCTGTCTCCTGTGTGAAGACTGAGTGCTCTGCACTCACCACCAGCCGCTGCAGTCCTCCACATCTGCCTCTATCCTCCACTGCCACATCTCTCTGCAGAGGCCTCTGGGGTCGCCAACCATCACTGTCACCGTGTGACCCTAGGTTCCAACAACTCCTCTCACACAGTGAGTCTGGTTCCCGGCAATGTGCCACCAGCTACCGCCTTCATTGGAGTTTTTCTCTGTACTCTGTAGGCTTCAATTCACACTTCAGATTCTTTCTGGGTTCAGGAGGCCCGCTCCCTTCCTTCTTGTCTTTGTCACAATGCTATATTCCAGTGTCTGGACAAAGACTTTCAGAGAGGCTGTTTTCTCTGCTGCTTATTGCTCCACCATCTTCCTGGAAGTCTCTGTGTTGCTTTTCTAAAATCTGGACCATTGAACTCTATTTCCTTAAAAATTAGAAGCCATCACTGCATACTTTTCAAAAACACAATTTTGGAAAGTACTAACTTTATCCAAGCTGGATGTGGTGGTGCATGCCTGTAGTCCCAGCACTTGGGAGGCTGAGGCAGGGGGATTGCTATGAGTTTGAGGCCAGCCTAGACTACATAGTGAGTTCAAAGTCTGTCTGAACTACATAGCAAGACCCTGTCTCAAAACTTTAAAAAAAGTTTGCAATAACTTTATCCAAGTATCACTCAAAAAACATTGTTTAAAAAATTTTCATAGACCTTCGTTTACTTCTTCTATTGTGGTTTAGATCTACAGCATCCCTCAGAAGTCTCATGTGTTCAGGTTTTTGTAAAGTGACTGGATCATTGGGGTGCCACACTCATCAGTGGATTGATACACTGAAGGGTCCATAGCTAAATGTGCTGTTAGGAGGCAGGAATTGGTTGGAAGAGGTGAGTTATTGGGGCTGTGATGTGGAAGGATGTATCTCCATCTCTGGCTCCTCTCTTTCTCTCTCTCTGCTTTCTGGCAGTCAAGACATGAGTAGCTTCCTTCCATCCAGTTCCTTCTACTATGCCATTTGCCTTAGAGCTAACCAAGTATGGACAGAAACCGTGAGCCAAATTTAAATTGCGGGTGTCACATATTGTATCCCAGTAATAAGCAGGAGATCAAGACATCTCCCAACTACAACCTGTGTTCCCAGAAGATGCTATTATATCTCTAATTGCCTTTGATGCAGACATCTAGTTGGTGGCCCTCAAGCAGCAAAATTATCTGGAAACTTTCATTTAGGTATAGCCATTGATATATACCTGTACTCCCCACCTCCTTGGAGGGATCATGAGTTCCAGCCCAGCCTGGGAACAGAGCAAGACCTTACCTCAAACCAAAAAAATCATTGTTTAAATAAATATATTTTTTTAAAACACAAGGTATAGACTGTTGACAATCCCAGTTATATGCTATATGAATCACTATAAGAATGTGATGTAGAGCCATGTACTTAGGACATGCTTGTAAATAAACCCACCTTTTGGTATAATAGGATAACATCAGTTGTACATTACACATGAAAGGAAGAGTAAAAAAAAGACTAGGTGGTGATAAAAGCATCCAATAATAACCATATGCTCTTGGGTATTACAGAATATGATCTGAGTTTCTTACAGCTCAGTCACCAAACGAAATGGAAATTCTACAAAGGAGAGATTAATACTGACTAAAACAATTAAGAAGTTCTTCAAAATAGAGGTGAAAACTTTAATTCAGACATAGATTTTGTGTGGAAACAACCCTTCAAGCATCAATTGCCTGTCAGGCACAGTCCTGAGCCCCTATTACAGAGGGAACCAGGCAAAACCTCAAGAAGAGCAGAGGAAAGAGGTACAAGTAATACTGAGGAAACCAGGTTAACTTAGCATAAGTTTTTGAGCAACAGCAATAAACAAACATGGACTGGTGTGTTCACTGTAAGAAGAAGTGTCTTACAGTCAAGTCGATGCCCTGCCCTGAGCAGGACATATGTCTGGTGAGCTCTCACTTGTATTTGTTTTGTTTTCTCCACTGTTTTGCACCACCAGGATGGCCTATAAGCAGATTTACTACCCATACAAGTATTCTGACGAACACTGTGAGTACAGGCTTGTCATGTTAGCCGGAGAACTGTCTAAACAAGTACCCAAAATTCACCTGATATCTGAAGAGGAGTGGAGATGATTGGATACCCAACAGAATCTGGGCTGGTTTCATTACATGATTCATGAGCCAGAACCACTTCTCTTTAGATGGCCTCTTCCAAAAGATGACCCCTTTCAAACGCAACAAAAATAAAGTATATCTGGGATCAACAGTTAAATCTTTTTCAAGCATAATGTGTATGTTTGAAAGTATTCAGTAAATTCTTGAAAAATGTAGAAATCATTCATCCCTACCTATGTATGAGCTTCTTCACAGCAATAGAGCTCAGTCTGATGCAACTAAAAGTAGGTTATTATAAGGTATTGAAGAAATTTCATCTAGATGATTTTTTTAATAGAAGTGCCTTTTGATGTTACCTCCTACTGTTGTTAAATAAAGTGTGTTGGAGTTTTTTTAAAGAAGACATATCTTAAGTAATACAGGAAAACTCTAGGCTAATGGCTTAGTGACAAGACAACACTCATGCTTTTAGCTTTAAAATATATAAAAACAAATACAGTGGTCCTTCATTCAGGATCTCCCATGTATACCAAAATCCACAGATGCTTGTCTTTTAGATAAAATGCCATATTTACATATAACCTATGCATATACTCCCTTATTTTTTAAATCATCCCCCAGTTACTTATGATACTTAGTAGAATGCCAATGTTTTAAAAATGGTTGCTATACTGTTGTTTATAGAGTAGTGAAAAGACAAATTTGGCTTATATTAAGTACAGTACAATTTTTTTTTTGAGCCTTGGTTTGGTTGAACTTGGAGACAGAAGACCTGCCCATGCAGAGCCCAAGGGTACTTATGATTAGAAGTTAAACTATGAGGATACAAAAGAATAAGATTCTGGTTTTGAGAGAAGTCATTAGTAAATATAAACACAACAGAAGAGTTCTCAAAGGAAAGTAAAAAATACAAGGCACTACAGAGAGAGATCAGTATGATGACTATTGATTCTCAAGTCTGTCAGCACAAGATAAATGATGCAGCCTTGTTAAGTGGAAATAAGGTGAGCAGACCAACTGGGAAGAGATAATGCAAAGATTAGCTTTGGTCATTTTTCCAGTGAAGGACTGAAATGGGCCAGAAAAAATAGGATTTCAGATGAGACCAAAGTGAAGGAAGATTCTAGGGGGTGTGTGTGTATGTGTGTGTGTATGTGTGTGTTAATGTATTTGCAGAACTGGAAATTGAACCCTGAGCCTTCACAATGCACTACATCCCCAACCGGTTATTTTTTTGAGACAGGATCTTACTAAGTTACTGAATTGCCCAGACTAGAGTTAAACTTGCACTTTTTCTGCCTCAGCCTCCCAGAGTACTAGTTACAGGCATGCATCACCACACCTGGCTCAGCTGATAGCTTCATTATTTTCCTCATTACTAAGACAAAATACCCAACACCCAAAGTTAAAAGAGGAAAGGTTTATTGTAGTTTACAGCTTGTAGAGGTTTCAGTCCATAATAAGCTGGCTGTGAGACAGGGTAGCATGGCAGAAGAACATCACAGAGGAGAAACAGTTCATGGCAGGCCAAAGGCAGAGAAGTAGCAAGCAACAAGCACCAAGCAACCATATCAGCCCTCTTTCTGTCCCTTTTATTCTATCCAGGCTACTCTCGGGCAGTAGCACTAACACCCAGAGTAGGACACCCTTAATCCTAGCAATGTACCATGAATCAACCCAGCATCACAATCTTTTTTTTAAATTTTATTTAAAGAAAAAAAATGAAACAGAAAGAGAGTAAAAATAATACATAATTTAAAAAAACAGTAAGAAATCACTAGTTGATAATTACATATTTTCCTCTTAAAAGTAGTTCAAGTTACAAAAGTAAAGCATACAAAGTGAACATTTAAACAGTAAGACTGCAACCAGTTCTGTTCATCTAACCAACAAAAACTTAGTAATATGGTTATCACTCCTACACACTTAAAAATACATGCAGTTATATCGTTTAGAATACTTCCTTTTCTTCTCTTTTTTCTTTACAATAACTATAATCTTCTCGTTAACTGTTTAGACGTTCTACACATGTATAAATGTCTACATGTATACCTAGCCTTTCTGTAGTAGAGGGAAAAACAAATCTAAACAAGTCAACAAAACAAATTCCTAGAAAAACACGAAATGAAAAGGACATATAAAACCACAATACTAGGTGATCTACAGTAGTTACTATGATGTCTCTTGTTATTTTCAATAAAATTGTCTGTATCATCAGACATAGTATAATTAAACATAGCAGTACATAGCACTATTAATAAAAACCAAACATTGGAGACATTATAGGACTTCAAAGGCAGTTAATAATCAAACCAGAATGGGTATCTTATTGAATCTTGTCATCTTCAGAGTAGTTGCCTCTATTCTCAAACTTGATATTCTCAAGCATACCAGATTCGAATAAAATCAGCCAAGACAGAACAGCGATATAGCCAGTCTTCTCCGCCTCATCTCTGCTATGCTATTTTTCTGTCATTGTTGTTTACTTTTCTCCTTCATTCCACTGTCTGCCCCTTTCATTGAGGCCTTTCTGCCATTATTCCTGGAATCCTGGTAATTTTCTTCTCTCTCTCTAGAATGTTCTTCAATATTCTTTGCAGTGTTGGATTGGTGGTCACGAACTCCCCCAGTTCATCTTTGTCATGGAAATATCTCGTCTCTCCATTAATTCTGAGAGACAGTTTTGCAGGGTACATCAATCTGGGTTGGGGGTTATTTTTTTTCAGGGCTTGGAATATTTTGCTCCAGGTTCTTCCTGATTTGATAGTTTGCATCAAGAAGTCTACTGTGATTTTGATGAGTTTTCCTTATAGGTAATCTTTCTTTTCTCTGATCATTTTTAATATTCTGTTCTTGTGATGGATTTCTGGGATCCTGATTATTATATGTCTGTGTGTAAATCTGTTTTGGTTGTAGCTGGCTGGAGTTCTGTATGCCTCATATATCTGAATATCACTTCTGTTTCCTATGCTTGAGACATTTTCCTTAATTATTTCTGTGAATAGCCTTTTTATTTCATTTGTATTTGCCCCTGCTTATTCATTCATGTTTTTTATTCTTAAGTCATAAATCCTCTTGTCATCTTCTAGCCTTTGTATCATTTCTTCCTGGTTCCTTGTTATTTTTAAGAGATCCTCCCTTTTGTGATCATACATTGCAAATCAATCTTCAAGTTTTGAAAGTCTGTCTTTAGTTTCTGTCAAGAAGTTTTGCCAGCTTTCAATGAAGTTTTTAATTTCCTGATATTCTCTTTGGATCTGTTTCATGTATTCTAGATTTTGTTTATATTCTTCATCAAAGGCTTCTCTCCTTTCTCTGGGTTCCTCCATTCTTCCATTTGTGTCTGCTTGAAGAGTGCCCAGCATTTCTTTTATTAATCTTCTTATATCTTGCTTCACCTGAGTTAGAATTTTAGATTTAAATTCATCAATGAGGTCATGGAAGTATTTATTTCTGATGAGGCTGTGTCTGATATTGCATCTTTGCTGTCCTCAATCTCCTCTGTATTTACCTCTCCTGGACTTATTTTCCCTGGGTCAGCAGTTGGAGGCCTTTTATTGTTTCTTTGTCTTGTCATGATGTTTCTGGTTTCTTTCAGACAAGTGAATGGTGGAGGTCTCAGGACCTTTTCATGTTGCCTACAGTTTTTCTGAAGTGTACTGGCTAGGGGATTGCTGCCCTCTCCAGTTTGCTGTTGATCTGTGAGGTGCACACAGGGGTGATGTGGGCCAGCCCCTCCCCTCTAAGACAGTCAACCAGTGAGTGTCTTCAGCACATTAGTGTGTGCCTTACAGATGTCACAGTTTCAGGACAGCCTTGTCCCTGGCTATTGGGTCCCGACCAGGAGCATGGCCCAGTGATCCGGCCTGCGGACCAATGCGTGGGTTTTCCCCTAGAGGAAGGAAAACGGGGCGGGGGCAGGGTGAAGAGAGAGAGACGGAGGCAAGTTGAAGTTTTCCAATCAAACCTCGTTTATTGAGGAAGTGTCCCTGGCTTATAAAGAAGCGGGGGCAGGAAGTTACGGATGGGTCACTGTCATTTCCTGGGTGGGGCGAA